>JAJPUD010001416.1:362536-441412 GCA_023553655.1 Myrmecobius fasciatus | reverse complement strand
ATCAAGTAAAAACAAAAATAGATCTAATTAAAAGAGATAAGGAAGGAAACTACATTTTACTAAAGGGTTCCATAGACAATGAAGCAGTATCAATACTTAACATATATGCACCAAGTGGTATAGCATCCAAATTCCTAGAGGAGAAGTTAAGAGAGATGCAAGGAGAAATAGACAGTAATACTATACTAGTGGGAGATCTCAACCTTGCTCTCTCAGAATTAGATAAATCAAATTCCAAAATAAATAAGAAAGAAGTTAGGGAGGTTAACAAAAGGCTAGAAAAGTTAGGTATGATAGATCTCTGGAGGAAATTGAATGGTGATAGAAGGGAGTATACTTTTTTCTCAGGGGTTCATGGAACTTATACAAAAATTGATCATGTGTTAGGGCATAAAAACCTCAAAATCAATTGCAGAAAAGCAGAAATAGTAAATGCATCCTTCTCAGATCATGATGCAATAAAACTCACATATAATATAAGGCCAGGAGAAAATAGGCCACAAGTTATTTGGAAATTAAATAATCTAATCCTGAAGAACGAATGGGTGAAAGAGCAAATTATAGACACAATCGAAAATTTCATCCAGGAGAATGACAACAATGAGACAACATACCAAAATTTGTGGGACTCGGCTAAAGCGGTTATAAGGGGTAATTTTATATCTCTAGATGCTTACTTGCGTAAAACAGAGAAGGAGAAGATTAATGAACTGGGCTTACAATTAAAAAATAAAATGAGAACACAAGAGGAAAAAAATTGAAAAAAATATTGTTTTAGGGGAAAGATTTGAAAAAAGAATTAAGAACAGCACAAAAAGTATAAAACTTTACCTAAACAAAAAATTCCTCAAAATTTTGAATAAACCAATACAAATTAATGTTTTCATGAGACAAGAAGAAATATTCGAAAAGTCAAAAGAATGAAAAAAGTAGGAGAAAATATAAAAATAATCAACCTGGGAAACAGATCAAGGGAAGAAAATTTATGAAACATTGGGGCTCCCAGGAAGCTATAACGTGGACATTATATTTCTAAAAATCATGAAAGAAATTTTCCTAAGTCTATTACCAGAGGGCAAAGCAAAAATAGATAGAATCCCCTGGTCACTTAATAAAATACAACCCAAAATGAAAACTGCCAAGAAAATAATAACAAAAATCAAAAATTTCCAGGTCAAATAAAAAATGCTGAAAGCATCCAGAAAAAAGGCATTCAAGCAGCAAGAAGTTAATCAGAACCACACAAGATTTTGTAGCAAAAATGTAAAAAGAAGGAAAGAACTTGGAATGTAGTATTCTAAAAGGCACAATTATAGTCTTACAACCAAAAATAATATGCCCAGAAAAACTGAGTATCATCTTGCATAGGAAAATGAAATAAATCATTAACAAAATAGACTTCCAAGTATTCCTAGTGAAAAAGACCAGAGCTGAGTTGAAACTATTAAATACAAACACAGAAGTCAAGGAAAACATAAAAAAGTAAATATGAGTGAGCAATCAGAAGGGACTAAACAAAGATGAAGTGTTTACTTCAGAGGGTAGATGATGCAAGTTTTCCCTCAGACCATAAAGAGAGTTAAATAAGAGAGGACTTAGAAATGGGTTTGTTAAGTTTTGATGATTTTAAAAGTAAAAAGGAAAGACAGGGAAAAACAAGAACACTAGTATGAAAAAAGAAAAGGAAAAGTAAGGGAAATTTTCTCCTAGACACCAGGACATTTCTTGGTTATTCACCTAAAAATCAAAAGAAAAAATATAAGCAAGAAAAAAAGAGGCACTATATTTTCAATGCATTGCCTAACAGAATGGGAAACAAGGCAAGTCAATTCCTCTCCCCAACTTTGGTGGTTCACAACAAACAGTTCTTACCCCAGACAGGAAAAAATACGATACCAAAGAAGTTTATTTAATTTTTTTTGTCTATGAACACAGTCATTCCAGCTCCAAAAGCAATTAAAAAGTTTCTTGGGGGAGGGGGAATAGGCAGGTAAGGGAGGGTATTACATAGTACAGAACTATGATTCATCATGAATGAAACCAGCTTCTGAAATTCAAGGTGTTAAAATGGCAACAGGCAAAGAGTATATGCGTCAAGAATTGGGTCCTTCTTGGCTAGTTGCCCCATTATATAACTTTTTCTTTTTGCTTTTGGAGAAGATTTCATTCTGAGATTTTCTTCTTCTTCATAGTAATTACTCTTAAGTCTTAAATGGCCCAGTAGTGGTCCTTTTAGATGCTTTCTTTTTGGTTCTTTGTACTTTGATTTTGTTTATATATTGACTTTGAACTTGCAGATTTTGGCTATCATACTACTGGATGATTAGGTAGTGATCACTGAATTCTTTGTATTTTCACGTTCTCTGGTTTTCATAGATAGTTTCTTTTATGAACATTTTTCTATATGATTTCTTGAAATATGGTGTCCAGGTTGGTTTTTTCATGGCTTTCAGGAAATTTAATAATTTTTAAATTTTCTCTCTTTTATTTTCCAGGTCAATGTTTTGATAGTAGACATTTCATATTGCCCTGTATTTTTTCTCTCAATATTTTGACTAGTACTGGGTTAAGTTTTATTTGCTCCATTCTATTTTTCAAGGAATCTACTTCTTAGGCCAGGTTTTCCACCTTTTGTTTTAACTTGTTTATTCATATTTCTATTTTTCTTTCCAAAGTCTTATTTCACAAATGATTAAACATTTTGTCCAAGGACGCCAATCTAGTTATTGATAACACTTGATTTCCAAGTTATTGCTCTTTCCATTACACAATTCTGTGTTAGCCCTTGGGAATTCCATAAATATTAAGATAAAATGAATAGTAATAGAATCAATGTGTTTTTAACTTTCCTTTTTTAAAAAAATTAATATTTTGTCAAAAAGCTGTCAAAATTAATATCATCTCCTAAATTTGGTAAACATTTATAGTTTAATTAATTTCAATGAATGAAATATTATCATATATTTTTTCTTTTTAAGACCTGTCTGTCATTACCCATAAGGCTTATTTACCTTCTCTGTCCCCCAAAGTATTTCCTTGTAGTAAATACATATAGTCAGACAAAACAAAAGAACACATTGACCAGGCTTAAAAATGTCTGGTTCTGTACCTCTAGTCTACTATCTTTCTATAAAAGTTTAGAAGTTCTGTTTCATTTTTCAGATTTTTGACAACATGCTTTGTTACTGCATTGATAATACTTCTAAGACTTCTCAAAATTTTTTCTTGATATTATTATTGTGGTCATTAAATGAATTGTTCTCCTGGTCCTACCTAGTTAATTTTACATCAATTCATATAAGTCTTTCCACATTGGTATGGAAAGAATATAAATATTTTTCTTTTCTTATGGTATAATAACATCCTCTTGCATTCATATACCACAATTTATTAAGTCATTTCCCAGTTGATGGGCACCTGTTTTATTTCCAGTTTTGTGGGTTGTTTTTTTTTTTTTGCCACGACAAAAAGTATTGTTATAAATATTTTTGTATATAGGAATACTTTCTCTCTGTCTCTAACCTCTTTGGGATACATGCCAAAGAGTAGTATGATATACCCTCAAAGGGTATATACAAGTTTATTGACTTCTGGGGTATGGTACTCAATCATTTTACAGAATCTTTGAACTAATTCACAGTTTCACCAACAGCATACTAGTGTGTCTGATCTTCCACATTCTTTCCAATCTTCTTTTGTCATTGTCAATGGCATAGCTATGAAATGAAACTCGGAATTCTAACAACATGCTTTTCTCTTATTATTTGTAACCTCCAACATTTTTTAAAGTGGTTGTTCATAGCTTGCATTTCTTTATTTGAGAATTTCTTGTTTATATTCCTTAACCACTTATCTATTGGGGAATAACTTTTATATGTACATAGATGTATGTATATATGTGCATGTATGTGTATGTGTATATGTATATTGATGACATTATATTTGATTTTAGATTTTTATCAGAGAAATTTGCTATGAAAATTTTTTATATTTATTATTTTTCTTCCAATTGTATTTGGTTTGCTTAGAAACATTTTAATTTTAAGTAATCAGAATGATTAATTTTGCCTTTTAAGATTATATCAATCCTTTGTTTAGACTTCCATATCTTTTACTGGTCAAGCAGCAAATTATGAGGTTTGTACTTCAGCCCTCCTTTTCATTCCCTTTCTCCTGAAACCTTGTATTCTGCATTCTGGTAGATGAAATTTTATTTTATCTTACTGAAACTAAATGTCTACATCACCTCCCAGACAATAATGCTATTGCCAGGATACCCTAAATATGCTCTCCTTTCTTCCCTTCTCCCCTTCCTCTCTCCCCCCATGTCTCTGTCTCTCTGTCTCTCCTTCTCTGTCTGTCTCTTCTCTGTCTCTGTTTCTGTCTCTCTGTCTCTGTCTCTGTCTTTCTCTCTCTCTCACACACACACACGCACGCACGCACACACACACACACACACACACACACACACACACACTTTCTAGTTTGAAAGCAATCTTGTTTAAGAAAGGACTAGAATTTGGAGCTTACTGACAGAAAGGGAAGGTGAATAAAGTACTAATCTAGCTAGCGTCCTTGAATGAGATAAACTAAAGGCTATATAGCTTAGCCCATTTTGCCAAAAGATGTGGACTTTAAGAGAGACAGAGCTGAACCAAGTTGAAATGTAGAATGCTTAAACAATAAAACTATAATTTAGATGATTTCAAGCATTAAATTCCCAAAAGAATGTAACAGCTGCTTGTTCTGTTACCTATTTAGTTGTTTTCTTAATGTCAGTGTGTACATAAGCATCTTTTGTGTTATAGCATTGATTTTGTGTATAGAAAATACACCTGTCCCATACCTGATTCATATTGTACATATACACAACTCAATATTGTTTACTTGTTTGCTTTGGGAAAACATGACCTAAGCTTTAAATAATTTGTCCCATGGAAGGAGTTTAGAATGCCATAGAAGCTGACATTTTCTCTCAGACTTTATACAGCATGTTGTTTTACAGTTCTTTTACTCTCTAGTTCACTTAACTATTTTTAATCATTAAATGGTGATCAAAGAGTTGAAATGGATGCTAAAGATGAATGTCTGAGTATCCAAATATTAATCTCCTTGATGTGGCTCTCTTCAATAATGAGATGATTCAGACCAGTTCCAATGATCTTGTGATAAAGAGAGCCATTTACCTCCAGAGAGAGGACTGTGGGAACTGAATGTGGATCAGAACATAACATTCTCACTCTTTTTGATATTGTTTGCTTGCATTTTTTTCTAATTTTTCCTGTTTGATTTGATTTTTTATGCAGCAAAATAATTGTATAAATATGTATGCATATATTGGATTTTACATATATTTCTACTATGTTTAATATATATTGGATTACTTAATATCTAGGGAAGGTGGGAGAAAAGGGGGAAATTAGAACACAAGGTTTTGCAAGGGTTAATGTTGAAAAATTATCCATACATTTGTTTTGAAAATAAAAAGCTTCAATTTAAAAAAAAGCAAATATTAATCTCCAATGTATTCTGAAACAAAGAAACAAAGCAACCCTCAAACAGAATGGTGTAATGGAAAGAAAATTAGATTGAGAGTCAAGAGAGGGAATTAGAGGCCTGACTCTACAGCTAACTGTTTTATCCTGGGCAAATTGTTTTAACTTCTCTGAACTTCAGGTTCTTTATCTGTTTGTAATAGGAAACTGACACATATGCAAAGTACCTCCACATTTAGGGGAGCCTAAAGAATCTGCTTTCTGAAGAGTTGTGATGTTGTATTCTGGGAATGCCTTGGAGACATTCTACAACTGGTAGACAGCAGCATCTTTCATTGTCTATAGTTATAAAATTGGAATTGGGTATGTCTTCAAAAGACTTTAGTCAGTCTCTGTCAATCCTCATTGTGAGTTTTACTCTTTCACTAGTTGGGATCCAGTGAGCAACAATTCTGTCAAAGAGAGAAGCCTTGGGCCCTTTCCCACTGAAGCTGACATGTCAACATGGGCCACAATTCTTTATCTGGCTTGACATTTCTTCTTTCATTTTAGGGATGGGAGACTTCAACCCAATAAGGTTCATAAGGATAGAATAGTGAAACATCCACCTGGGAATCCAGGAGTCAGGTCTATGCAGGGTTTTGAAGCCAACCCAGTCCAACAGATGTCCTAAGGATCAAGGAATGACCTTTTTGACCCAGCCCCACAAAAGATAAGGATTCATCCAGTTGTGATGTGAATTTGGGAAGACCAATATTTTGTAGGAACTATGTTAAGCCTATATCCACTCTCCCCAAAGACAGAGTTAGAATGTAGAGAGTGTTCTTCTAAGAGGGTGGGGAGAAATGTTTGTATAATATTTTTAGTTTTGCTCATCTTTGAAGTAAATATCCCTCTGTAAAAGCTAATTGTCAAGTGGTTAAATGGAATTGGTGTCTAATCCACTATTAGTTAGCAGTGGAGTGGAGAGGAAACACGATGGGTGAGGGCTTAAGATGATAGCACTAAAGGGGATGTACCCCCAAATCTTCTGAGGTCCCTTAAAGACCTTGAGGGGGAGATTTAGCACCCCAACTCTGCAATAGAGAGCCAAAATTTACTCAATATTAGCAAAATATTAAAAAGGAAAACTTCCAGTGCCAAGATATCAACGTGAGGAAGGAACTCTCTGAAGCCCTCCCAAATTCCCTTCCAAACAACTCAAAAATCAGAATTGATCTAGCAACTTAGCAACACAGCAGGAAAAGTTTGTCTCATTGGGATGGGAGAGGAGGGGGGTCCAAGAGTATCAGTAGATAACCTCACAGCAGAGGGCCTGCAATGAGGTTTCAAGCCTGAGATAATCCACCAGTGAGGTCCTGCCTTTCTATAAGCCAGCAGCACTCTGGGCAAGCAAACAGTCTGTGCAGCCCAGCAAGGCCCCACCTTAGTGGGCACAGCACCACACTGGCCATCAACAAGGCTTCAATCCCTTGGCTGACCAGTAATGAAGCCCTGCCCCTGGGATCTGCCAACAGTGAGACCCCATCCACAGGGTTCTCCAGCAGAGAGGTCCTGTTTCCATAGTAGGATAGTTGCACCCCAGAATGGGGTAACAAAATAGTTTGTTTTCCTCAGAGAGCTAGAATTCTGAGAATTATGATAATAATTAACAAAGTTGCTTAACAGGTGGATCCAACTGATCAGAAATGAGTCCTCTTCAACCACAGTCTTACTACAGACCCCCGTTTGGCTCAAATTAGTAAGAATCAGTGATCTGGCAAAGGGAAATGGAAAATGAGCATGCTTAATACATTAATTGTATGTTAACCAACACAACCCATAGGAGGAATTTTATACAATCTTTGAACATGGAATACATAACAAGGGAAGGGGAACATAGCCAGGAGGGGATGAAGAAGGTGGAGAGGGAGGTACTGTTAGTTAGCAAAATATTAAACAAATGGGAATGACTGAGAGGAGACTGAGTGGTACATGAGAGGAGTTTGGTTAATAAAAGCATGTTCTGGCTGATGTACTAAGATGCTTCTCACTCTGTATTTGATAGTGTATATTTACCCTCCTTATACCTACCAGTTGAGATAGACTTAGACCTTTCTGGAAGAATGTTAATTTCTAGATTATTTAAGAACCATACCCTGTGAACCTTGTTAAGACTTAATTTCTAGATTATTTAGGAACAAAACCCCATGGACCTTATTGAAACTCTTTAGTACAAGACATTGGGGAAGGCATTTGAAAGAATAAAGGTTGAGTCTCCTCTAGAACTAGAGAGCAATCACAAATTTAGAATATTAATGAATGTGCACAAAGCACGTGAGCTGATTTGCTAGGACCAATAAATGTTTAACTAGAGAGAAAGCATAGGGAAAAAAATTTTTTTTCTGCCATTCTCCTGAATGAAATCATAGAAGAGGCAGGCAACAAAATGTTAAATGGAGTGCACAGAGATGCTTGTGCCTGGTTACTTTTTTTTTTAATAAAGTATGAAGTTTTCTTCAGAAAACAGCCACATACTTGGAAACTAAAACAAACAAACAAACCAAAAACCACCAGGAAACAGGACATATTCTATAGGGAGATATGGAGAGTAGGAGGCAGGAAGCAGCTTTCAAGGGCATGACCTCTGGTAGCACAGAAGAGAGCTGACTTTATTCAAGAGGGATTTTGCACCTGGTGTGGAGCAGCATGAGAATACAGGAGAGGGAAAGAACATTGGACTCTTGTAACAGCAAAGGCATGAATTGCTGGGACCATATGTGCTTCCTATATGTGTGCCACACAACCAGACTATTCTAAATGTAGTACTCTCCTACTAATATACTCTGTGTTTGAGACAGAGCACACCCTGGGTTTATGAGGAGAATGTTGTGCAGCTACTGTTTACTATACCATTTTAGCAAATAATTTTATTTTGAGCTTACAGTGTCTATGGAGAGACAATTAAACAACAATATATTTTGATAATATTTTTGTGAGAAACTATTTTGCTTAATTGAACAATGAACCTGATTAAATGAAATGGATAAATTTTTCAAAAATATAAAATATGCATATTAACAAAACAAGAAATAGAAAAAATAAATAACTGCATCAGAAAAAAGAAATTAAACAAGCCATAAATGAACTCTCAAAGAAAATAAATCCTAGACTCAGATGGATCTTCAAACAAATTCTATCAGATTCAAATAATTCAATTAACAAATAACAATTCAAATTAACTCAATATTATACAGATTGTTTGCAAAAATAGAGAAAAAGGGCATTCTATCAGATTTCTTCAATGAGAGAAGTATAATCCTAACATCCAATCCAAGAAGAGATAGAGAAAGAAAAACTAAAAATCAATATTTCTAATTAATAATGCCACAAATGTATTCAACAAAATATTAGCAAAAAGAATACAATGACATTTAAAAGATCGTACACTGACTAGGTTGGTATTATAATGAAGAGTTGGTTTGGTATTAAGAAAACTAGGAACATAAAAAACCACATTCATAACAAAACAAAATTATATGATTTTCACAGTAGATGCAGAAAAAGTTTTCTACAAAATGCATCAACTTCTTATGTAAAAAAAAAAAAAAACCAAACATTTTAAATGGACGGGAATAAACAGTTCTTTCCTTAATAAGGTAAATATTAAATAACACTTTTAAATAGTTGTCAGAATCCAAAAGCTAGCATTTTTTGCAGTAGAGAATTGCTATATATACTTTCAAAACAATCATAAACATCTATCACCATAATTATTTCATACTTTCTAGAAAAAATGCAACAAGTCAATAGAAAATAAGTAAATAAGCAGACTAAAAAAAATCCTCCCTTTTCAGATGATACAATGTTTTACTTTGAGAACTCTGAAGATTCAACTAAAAATTAATTGAAATAATTAATCACTAATAAAATATCCTGATACAAAACAAATCTACCCAAAGGACTTTATCAACAACACTCATCAAAAAGATATAGAAAAGTAAATTCTATTCAAAATAATCCCAAAATATATAAACCATCTGGGAGTCTACACGGGCTTAGTGACTCCTCCTTATACATGCAAACTCTTTAGTGGCAGAGGCTATCTCATATCTCTTCCTTGGTTTACCTAGAACAGAGAAAAAAAAGTGGTATTGTTGAATCAAAGGGTATACACAAGTTACTTTTGGCAACAGCTCTAGGGAGACCATATCCTCTCCAACCTTTATGATTTTTCTTTTCTGTTATATTAGCCGATCTGATAGGTGTGAGGTGATACCTCAAAGTTCTTTTAATTTGTATTTTTGATTTAGAGCATTTTTCACATGATTACCAATAGCTTTGATTTCTTCATTTAAAAACTGCCTGTTCATAACCTTTGACCATTTTTTCCAATTGTGGAATGGCTTGCGATCTTATAAATTTGACTCCATTTTCTATTTACATGAGAAATGAGACCCTTATCAGTGAAGCTGATACATTTCTTAAAAAACAAATAATCCACTCTGCCTCTTCCTTTTGCAATCTGAGAATTCTAGTATCCTTGTCATAGAAAGAATCTGCAAGGACACATCATTCTAATTAGAACCTTGGAGATGATTTAGCTTCTCTATACATGGTTTTTATTACATATGCACTAAGGCTAAGAATTCCTGTTGAGATCTTTTAATTTGGTGAGTCAGAAATGCTTTCTGTCTAGGCAAAAATTCCTCCCACTATTAATTCTCCCTGTCCTTTTTATTCCTACCCGCTCAGACTTAACCTGCCCCAGACCTTATCCTCCTCTTCTCCCTTTCCACTGATCTCTCTGTAACTTCTTAGGCCAATTAATCAAGCAAACAAGCATTCAAGAAGTACCTATTAAAGTATTAGGCACTGGGGATACAAAATCAAAAATAGTTTCTAACCCCAAGGAGCTGATCAAAGCATATATGCTTCTTCTGTAGCTACTTCCCCAACTCAGCAATCAGAGGCCCCATGGATTTATACTCTTAAAATTATAATAATCCAAAACCAAAATTCATGTTCTCAAGGGTCTGCCTCTTTCTATTTTGCTTTTACGACTATTCCTTGGGCATTTGTGTCCTTCATTAGTTACCTAATGAAAACTGATGACATGTTTTCTAGTGGAAGCCCCAAGCTCATTTCTGTGTTTCATTTAGTTGTATCCCAACTCCTTGGGTATCACAAATAACCTTCCTACCTTCCTTCAGTATCATCATAACTTCAGAGTCCTTGGGCTTTCAGTATAAAGTATATGCATCCAAACTGTTTCTTGGCTAATGATGTACCCAGAAGTTATAGTTGGTTCTGTTATCTGTCTTTGGCAGGCAGTAACCGTCTTGAGAGTGATCAAATAATAGGTCAGTGGATCATTCTTTTGAAATTTATATATATATATATATATATATATATATATATATATATATATAATCTTTGAATTTCACAATTACAATTTTATTATAGAGTCAAGAGTTCCAGGTGAATAAGATGTCAAGTTTTGCTGTCAATCAGTCCTCTATAGGCAAATGCAACTGATTTCTCATTACCATTCTTTTGATATGGAGCAACTTTGAAACATTCCAAGATGTCATTGAAGTAGGCATGCCTTGATCTTTGCTTTATTGTACTTTGCAGATATTGCATTAAAGATGTGAGGTAACTGTGTATCAAGCAAATCTACTGGTGCCATTTTTTTTTCTTTTCAGTCTAGATACCATGTCTTGGAAGTCTTTCATATCCAGTATTTCCACCTGGGAGTATCAGTCTCCTAATTGTTGCATGGATCACATGGTCTGCTATATCTGAACAAGCTCTAACTAGGCTTTATCCCTGGCCAGCTCCTTTCTGGCTTCCTTTGCTGCTCAAACCAGACACCATTCCTAGAGGACTTAAATTTTTGAGGTCTGGAACTTCTCTCTGAAACACACCGTCCTGATTGGTGAATGAATGGCTCATGTAAGTCTATTACATTTAAATAGTCTTCAGCTATGATTCTCTTTACTTTTCATCCATCTTCTTGCCTGAACATACTACTACTACTATCAGAAACTTCCAGTTTTGATAAATGATCTTTTGACCGTTTATCAATTGGGGAATGATTCATATTCTTATATATTTGACAAAGTTTTGAAACTTTAATAAACTATTAACTTTTCTTCCCAGTTTTCTGCTTTCCTTCTTATCTTGGCTATATTTGTACAAACCCTTTTTAATTTAATGTAATTGAAATTATCCATTTTATACCTAACTTTGCCCTCTATATCTTGTTTATACATAAACTTATTAACCTATTCATAAATTTGATAAGTAATATGTTCCATGTTTTTCTAATTTTCTTGTGAAATCTCTATATACTTAGGTCATATATCCATTTTGACTTTATCTTAGTAAATAGTGTCAGATATTGCTCTATGTTAAGTTTCTACCATACTACTTTCCAGTTTTCCCAACTATTTTTACCAAATAATGAGTTCTTATGCCAAAATCTTAAGTCTTTACACTTGTCAAATACAAGGTTATTAAGTTTATTTGTCTACTCTATTCCATTGATCTATGTTTCTATTTCTTAGCTTATGCCAGATAGTTTTGATCTATATTATATATTATACAATAGAACTACATGTCCTGAGGACATTCCTTGCCATTACTTGTTTTTCTTTCCTTCTAGTCCTTAGCACAGCCTACTTAGGTATCCAGATACTGAGTCTCATCTTGCTACTTGTTACTAGTATCTTGAAAAAGCAGATTTTGATCTAATTAATGCTGACACGATTAAAATGTTCTCTTTGTCTGAACATACTTACGCATCTATTTTACTATTGACACAAACTCCTTAACAACTCTGGACTCCACTCTGATGTATATTCCAAGTGTGAGGTGTCCTTCCCACTAAATTCATAGGACTCTAGTTGTTTAGTAGGCACAATTTGAGAATGATACTAAAGTTGTCAAGCCTGAATGCCTGAGAAGTATAGCAGTGTCCTTGAGAGAAAGAGGGAAGCACAGAAGTGGGAGGATTTTGAGGGAAAGATAAATGAGTTTTACTCTGGGCATGTTGAGTTTGAGATGTCTACAATTCATATAGTTGATATGTATAAAAGACATTTGGTTATATGGGATAGTAGATCAGAGAGACTAAGACTGAATATATTGAACTATAAATTACATAGAGATGATAATTTAATCCGTATGAGCTATTGATATCACTAAGTAAAATAGTTTAGAAGGAAAAAAGAAGAGAGCTCTAGGACAGAATTTTGGCAGAAAATCTACATAGTGGGCAGGACATGTATGAAAAACCAGCAATGGAGACTGAGAATTAACTCAAATAGGTAAGAGAACCAGAAGAAAACAATGTCACTAAAGCCCAAATTCAGAGAGGAAAGAGTCTCCTGGAAGAGATAGTGAATAATTGTGCCCAAGGCTAAAGAAAGATCAAGAAATATGAGGATATAGGAAAAACAACAACAATATTGAATTTGATAACTAAAGGATCACTGGTGACTATGAAAAGAACCATTTTAGTTAAGCGGCAAAGCAGATGTGACAGGAGACCAGAGTTAGGAAAATTCAGTTTCAGACTCAAGTTGTATGATCCTTAGTAAGTCACTAAACTTCAGTTTCCTCATCTGCAAAATAGGATAATAATATCACCTATCTTCAGGATTGTTGTGAGGACCGAATGAGATAATAATAATGTGCCTGATATATAATAAGCACTTGATAAATATTAGTCTTTATTATCTCAGAAGCTAGATTGCTGAGTTTAGAAGTGAATAAGAAAAGAAGAAATGCAGGTACTATCTGTAGATAGCTTTCTCCAGGACTTTAGTTGAAAAGGGAGGAGAAAGATGGCAAAATAACTACTGGGGATGGTCAGATCATATCAAAGTTTTTTAAGGTCAAGGGTGATCTGAGTATGTTTGTAAACATACTGTGGGAGATAGTTGAGAATTTTACAAAGGTCTCAATGATATTTTCTGCATCAAAAACCTTACAAATATTAAAAGAACTGTAGGCTCTGAACAATATACTGTCAATATACATACCACATAATAGGCTGGCCTCATAAAATTTTCCAACAATTACCATGGTGATCTGCCTTTTGTGTTCTATGAATATCATGTTTTAACTTGTATATAAAGGGATATTCATTTGTTGGATGGGAATTCTCCTCAAGAAAGTATCACAGTTTTCCTCACTGAGTATCTCATATTAAAGATGATGAGTTCTCCTGTGGAATAAGAGCATAGGAATCTAACAACATCTGTAGCTGTTCTTTACTTCTCAGTTGTTGTTTTTTTCTTCCAGGATTAATTCTGTTAATCCTTTACTAAGTACTTCTCCATGGATTAATAAAGATTTAGCTCTATGCAATCTTTTCTTATTTTCTCTTTCTGTCTCCTCATAAGCAGTTTCCAACTGTTTTCTGAAATATTTATTTAACCAGGGATTCTAATTTTTCTTCTCATCCCCTACTCAATTTTCCACATCTCTCCAAACTGTGTCTATAGCATACAGCACATGGTTATTTCCTTTTTTTAATTAACGTTTTTATTTTCAAAATATATACATAGATAATTTTCAACACACCCTTGAAAAACCTTGTGTTCCAAATGTTTCCCTCCCTTTCCTCACTCCCTCTCCTAAATGGCAAGTAATCCAATATCTTCCATACATATTTCCTCAATTATTGTGCTGCACAAGAAAAATCAGATGAGAAAGGGGAAAAAAATGAGAAAGAAAACAGAATGCAAGCAAACAATAACAAAAAAAAGTTAAAATGCTATGATGTGATCCACACTCAGATCCCACAGTCCTCTCTCCGTGTGCATATGGCTGTCTTCATCATAAGACCATTGGAACTGGCTTGAATCATCTCATTGTTGAAAAGAGCCAAGTCCATCATAATTGATCATCACATAATCTTGTCGTAGCTGTATACAATGATCTGGTTCTGCTCATTTCACTTAACATCAGTTCATGTAAGTCTCTCCAGGTCTCTCCGAAATCATCCTACTGATCATTTCTTATAGAACAATAATATTCCATAACATCCATCTATCATAACTTATTCAGCCATTCTCCAACTGATGGGCATCCACTCAGTTTCTAGTTTCTTGCCATTAAAAAAAGCCTGCCATAAATATTTTTTCATAAAACAATAGTTTTTTAATTTAATAGTTTTCTTACTTTTAATTTTATTAACCTCCTCTTTTATTTTCAGAATTTCAAATTTGATATTTAACTGGGAAGTTTTAATTTGTTCTTTTTCTAGCTTTTTTAATTGAATGCCCAATTCATTGATCTTCTCTTTATTTTATGCAAGTAAGCATCTAGAGATATAAAACTTCCCCTAAGAATTTCTTTGGTGGCATTCCATAAATTTTGGTATGCTGTCTCATTATTGTCATTCTCTTAGATGAATTTTTTTCTATTGAGTCTATGATTTGTTGTTTCACACACTCATTCTTTAAGATTAGATTATTTAGTTTACAATTATTTTGGGGGGTCTATTTTCCCCCTGGCCTTTTATAATATGTAATTTTTATTGCATCATGATCTAAAAAAATGCATTCACTAATTCTGCTTTTCTAGATTCTGATTTTTCTGATTTTGAAGTTTTAATGCCCTGATACATGGTCAGTTTTTGTATAGGTTCCAAATACTGCCAAGAATTCTATTTATTTCCTTAACTTCTTTCTTATTTATTTTGTGGTGTAATTTATCTAGTTCTGAGAAAGTTAGGTTGAGATCCCCCACTTGTATAGTTTTGATATCTAATTCTTCTTCCAACTCTCTTAACATCTCTAGGAATCTGGATGCTATACTACTTGGTGCATATATGTTTACTATTGTTATTGCTTCATTATCTATGTTACTCTTTAGCAAGATGTAGTTTCCTTCCTTATCTCTTTTAATTAGATCTATTTTTGCTTTTGCTTGATCTAAGCTCAGGATCGCTACCCCTGCTTTTTTTTTTTTTTTCCTTCAGCTGAAGCATAATAGATTCTGCTCCAACCTTTAAAGGTTAGATTGTATGTATCACTCTGCTTTAAATGTGTTTCTTGTAAACAACATATTGTAGGATTCTGTCTTTTAATCCAGTATGCTATCCACTTCTGTTTCATGGGGAAGTTAATCCCATTCACATTTGCAGTTAAAATTACTAACCCTGTATTTCCTGCCATCTCATTTTCCCCAAGTTATACTTTTCTCTTTCTTTTCATCCTTTCTCTCCTCCTTAGCATTTTGCTTCTGACTACTACTTCCCTCAAACAGTTGAGATCCTTCCCTTTTACAATCCTTCCCCCTTTCTTATACCTTTCCTCTTCTATTTCTGTTCTTCTTTCTATTAGCTTCCCCCTTTCCTTTCTTCTTTCCCCTCCTACTTCCCTATAGGGTGAGACAGATTTATTTATGAACCTAAACATGTTTTATATTCTCTCTTTGAGTCAAATCTGATGAGAGTAAGATTCATACAATGTTTATTCACCCCCCCTTCTTTCTCTCAATTGTAATATGACATTTTTGCTTCTTCATGAGATGTAATTTACTACATTTTATCTCCATTTTCCTCTTTTTCCAGTAGAATCCCCTTTCCATCTCTACTTTCTTTTTTTATATCATCACCATAAAGTCAAATTATAACTGCACCCTCTAAGTATACTCATAATAGAGATATAGATCTTAAGAGTTAAACATATCATCTTCTCATGTAGGGATATAAACTTTTTAACTTTTAAAAGAAAGTTTTTTTTCTTTTTTTTTTTACATTTTTATGCTTCTCTTGAGTTCTATATTTGAAGTCAAAATTTTCTGTTCAGCTCTGGCCTTTTCATCAGAAATAAATTAAATTCACTTATTTTATTGAATGTCCTTCTTTTTCCCTGAAAGATAATGCTTAATTTTGTTGGATAGTTGATCCTTGGCTACAATCCAAGTTCCTTTGCTTTTTGAAATATCAGATTCCAACCTGTTCTGTCCTTTAAAGAGGAAGCTCCTAGGTCCTGAGTAATCTTGATTGTGGCTCGATATTTGAATTTTTTCTTTCTGGCTGCTTGCAATATTTTCTTCTTGATCTGATAAACCTGAAATTTAGCTATGATGTTCCTTGGAGTTTTCATTTTGAGGTGTCTTTCAGGAGATGATCAGTGAATTCTTTCAATGGCTATTTTACCCTCTGGTTCTAGGACATTAGTGCAGTTTTCCTTGGTGATCTCCTGAAATATTATGTCTAGGCTCTTTTTTTGTCATGGTTTTCAAGTAGTCCAATAATTCTAGATTATCTCTCCTGATACAGATCAGTTGTTTTTCCAATGAGGTGTTTTACATTTTCTTCTATTTAAAAAAAAATTTGGTTTTGTTTGACTGATTCTTAAAGTCTCATTGAGGTATTAACTTCTATTTGTTCAATTCTAATTTTTAGTGAATTATTTTCTTTAGTTAGCTTTTTTATCTCCTTTTGCATTTGGTCAATTGAACTTTTAAATGGGGTACTTCCTGGATGGAAGGATACTGCCTCAGGCTTCTTGTGCCAACCATTACAGGCCCTGGATGTTTACCTGGTACCGCACTGATGTTGCCCTGAGACTCATGAAGGACCCTGAGGTGCTGACTGAGGAGTTAGAATTGGGATGTGGCTGGTGTTGCTGAGGATATAGGAGTCTGGCAGCTTATCTAATGTTGATCTGGGGTTCTAGTATGGTATCTGACATGTGCTGAGTGCAGGTGGGCTGTTTCTGTATCTCCTGGGTATTACACTGAAACAGAGGTTGGTCTAGTCTCTGGCCAATGGAGAATTCCTAATTACCCAGGATTGTACTGAGGTACATGGTAATCTCAAGAATTAAGTTTTGAAGGAAAGTAGAGATTCTGAGGCATACAGGTGATTAAGGTAATGAATTTTAGATACAGTGGTAGACAATTGAGTGTCCTGTTTCAGAAACAGGAAGAAGACCAATTTGACTGGATTTTAAGACTGGACTTTAGGACTGGAAGGAAGTAATAGATAAAGAAGGCAAAAAGATAAATTGGGGGAGGATTGTGAAGGTGTTTAAATGACAAAGAGTAGAGCTTATTTTTTTTTACTAGAGGTAATAGCCAGATACTAATAGAATTCATTGAGGAAAGAAGTTACATAATCAAACTTTAACCCAGTAAAACTATTGCTAGGCCTATTTCCAAAAAAAAAAAAAAAAATGTCATTTTGGAGAGCAATCCGGAATTATACCCAAAGACGATTTACAATTCCCAGTGAATGAGTGTCCCAATTTTTTCATATGCCCTCCAATGTTTGTCACTTCAGTCATTTTAGACAATCTGATAGGTGTAAAATGATATCTCAAGGTTATTTTAATTTGCATTTCTCTAATCAATAATGATGTAATTTCATATTTTTATAAATTGTTTTTGTTTCTTCATTGGAAAACTGTTCATATTCTTTGACCATTTATTAATTGGGGAATGACTCATTCTTATAGATTCCACAACATTTTTTTATGTATTTGAGATATGAGACTTTTATTGGAGAAACTATTAATATTATTTTCCCCCTAAATTTTCTACTTTTTTCTGATTTGGGCTACATTGGTTGTATTTGCACAAAACCTTTTTAAAAAGTTTTTATTCATTTATTTAGTATTTCATTTTTTCCAGTTACAAGTAAAAACAATTTTTAACATTTATTTTTACAATTTTGAGTTCCAGATTTTCTTCCTTCCTCCCTCTCCAATTTATCCTCATTGAGAAGGCAAACAATTTAATATAGGTTATACATGTGTAGGCATGCAAAACATTTATACAATTAGGTTCTGAAGAAATCATAAACCAACAAAAAAATCCTCAAGAAAAATAAAGGTATATATTTTGGACTTGTATTCATTTTGACCTTACCATGGGAAATGGTATGAGATATTGGTCTATGCTTAATTTCTATGAGACTAATTTCCAGTTTTCCTAACAATTTTTTTTTTTACCAAATAATGAATTCTTATCTCCAAAACTTGTCTTAACACCTGTCATACATAAGAGTACTATTTTGCTGCTGTATATTGTATGTCCACTCTATTCCACTGATTTAGCTTTCTATTTCTTAGCCAGTATCAAATAGTTTTGATAATGCTTTATAATATAGTTTAAGATCTAGTTTTGTTAAGCTTCTGCACTTTACATTTTTTCATGTTAGAACTTTATATTCTTGATCTTTTGTTCTTCCAAATGAATCTTATTATAATTCTTCTAACTTAGTAATTTGATTTTTAATTGAGATAGCAATGAATAAGGTAAAATTGACATTTTTATTATATTGACTCTGCCTACCATGAACTATTAGTATTTCTTCAATTATTTATATCTGATTTTATTTGTATAATTTAAAAAATAATTTTGTTCATAGAGTTCCTGAGTTTATTTTGGCAGGTGTACCTTCAGTGTTTTATACTAACTACAGTTGTTTTAAATGGGGTATACCTTACTTACTATCTCTTCTTATAGAATTTTGTTGATACATTGGAAAGCTGATGATTTATGTGGGTTTACTTCATATCTTGCTATTCTACTAAAAGTATTGTTTCAACTAAGTTTTTAGTTGAATCTTTAGGATTTTCCAAGTATATCATCATGCAAAAAGCATCATGACCCATTCTAATTCCTTCTAATTCTTTTTCTTCTCACTGCCATTACTAGAATTTCCAAAACAATACCAAATAATATTAGTGACAACGGGCAGCCTCGTTCCATTCCTGATATTCCTGAGAAGACTTCTAACTTTATATCCATTATCTTTTTATATTTATATTTAATTTTTAAAATATTTTATATTATATATAATAAAATATATATTTTATACTTATCTCCATATATTCAATACTACTTGATGATTTTAGGTAAATGCTTCTTATCCAGTTAAGAAAAAAAATCATTTATGCCTTACTTTCAAGTGTTTTTCATAGGAATGAATGTTGCAGCTTATTAAAAGTTTTTGCATCTATTGATATAATCATATAGGTTTTGTTACTTTTATTATTTATACAATTAATTATGTTAAGAGTTTTCCTTATTTTAATCCAATATTGCATTCCTGGAATAAATCTTACTTGCTCACAATGTACAATCTTTGTAATATATTATTATAATCTCCCAGCTAGTATTTTATTTAGAGTTTCTGTATATATTCATCACTGAAATTTGTCTATAATTTTCTTTCTCTGTTTTTACTCTTTCTGGTTTATGTATTTGTATCATATTTATTTCATTAAAGAAGTTCTTTGCCTATTATTCCATGTCATAGCTATTTTAAAATAGACAAAGATCTGTTATAAGATAGTCAGATGCTTGCAGATAATTCTGAAAAAAAAAATGAATTTCAGTGTCATAACTTGTGAAGAGCAGTAAGAAAACATATTTTAGGAGCATAGTAAGTACAAAAAAGACTCCTGAAACCAGATTTATAGTGGTACGGGGAAGCAGGGACAGGGAATTAGGTGGAAGAGGGGCCCTTGAACTGAGTTTCAGGAATACTAAATCTTTGAGCATGAAGAAATAATCTGTAATGTGAATAATTGGGAATTAACTGTGAATATTTGTTGGAGTATTCAAATCATAAGGCTAATGAGGTTTCTTTCCTTTTTTGTTTACTAATCTAAACATGAAATGAAAAAAAAAAAAAAAAAGAGCCTTCCTGGATAGAGATTCTTAAATCTTTGTGTAAAGAGCAGCATACCTCTTCAAGAAAATAACAGAAAGGGAACTGAATAAAAACACCAACCTTGTGTAATAGTAAGAAATGTTGGTTTTATTCTAAATCAGTTTGTGTTCTCTAAAAGCAAATAGAATACAGAATTGCAGTTTGAGAGCCTTCCTCTGGAAGATAACTTCAGAAGTTATTGAGCTGGCAAATATCCTCTTTTTATTTGAGAAAAACAGCTGTATTACTATATAGGAGGAACATAGAGACTGTAATTATGCTAAAAGTGGATCTTGCAGCAGTGAATATAAAGAAGAAACTTGGAAGCTCTCGCCTACATTAAAAGACAGTATTTGAAAGGGGGCAATTAAAGAAAACAGAATTGCAGAATTTTCCCAGCTTGGTTATTTACCATGTTATACTAACTTTTTTTTTTTAAAGGACCAGCAGTCTAGTTTTTTTGGCACTTTTTTAAGTAAAGTGGAAACCATTGAAAAATAATCTCCAAATAGTTTCATTTAGGACTATCATTGCCCTCCCCCATCCCAATCTGCTTAAAGCAACTTTATACTTACATGCTTAGGAAAGATCTACAAATCTACTAAGATTTTTATATCCTTAAAACATTTTAATCATCTCTTTCACCAAAACCAAGAGAAATCTGTCTTTTTTAGGCAAATTCCTTCTTCATTTCTTTGTTGCTAGCTGGTTATACTGATAGATACACTGCTACCCACATTCCCACACCTCATCTCCTTCTCCCATAGTCTACTGTATCTATCCATCCCCAGTCTCTCCAACTCAACCAACCACACTCATTCCCCCCCCCAAAAAAAAAAAACATTTCTTTTGCAAACTCTTCCATTTCTATTGAAAGCAGCATCATTTTCCCAGTCACCCGGGTCTCATTATTCTCCCTTTGACAAATCAGTTACCACATCTTGCCATTTTTGCCTTCATAACATCTCTTGCATGTTTACTCATATAACACAAGATGCACAATGTCAGAGAATCCACCCCAAATGTTCACATGAATTATTTTTGCCTGACCTATGGTAGAGCATTTTGAGGTGATATTGGTCTGATTAGCCACAGTAAGATACATTATAACTTGACTTTAACATAGTGATATCATTTTGGTTCTCTTCAAAAATGGACAACCACCAACATACGCAAGTCATCACTTCACTATAAATCTTCATTTTTCATTCAGATTACTATAATTGCCCGTTTCCTAATTGGTATCCCCCCTCTCAAGTCTCCCTCACTTAAATCCATTATCCATATAGCAGCCAAAATGATTTTTCTTACATAAAGATGAAATACATTATTCACTCCTTGACAGAGAAGTGATGAACAAAAAATGCCTAAAGAGACATACATTTTTAGATGTGGCCAATGTGATAATTATACAGTTATGTACCAAGGTCTTTATTAGAGTCGGGTTAGGGCTAGGGTTAGAGTCGGGAGGCATTTAGGGTTAGGGTTAGGGTTAGAGTCGGGAGATGGGAGGCATTTAGTGTTAGAGTCGGGAGGCATTTAGGTTAGGGTTAGGGTTAGAATCGGGAGTTGGAAGCATTTTGCCTATATGTGCTTTGCACCTCTGTAATCTTCATATTTGCAGCTAAGCAATTTGTTGTATTCAAGATAGGTAATCTGAATATGTTGCTATTGGTAGCCTGGGTACAGGGTCTGGGAAATAAGGTGATCATTTGTGTTTTTAGGAGAGCTAGGGAACCAACTTCTCTTATCTCCTTTCTTCATTTCAGTCAGTCATTTCCTTCAGAAATTCCAGTTGTGTGCAATTCTTTGTGATTCTAATTTGGAGTTTTCTTGGCAAAGATACTGGAGTGATTTTCCATTTCCTTCCTCATTTTATAGGTGAGGAAATTGAGGTAAACAGGGTTATGTTTATTTCTACTATGGGGATACTTAAAGTTTGGGGGTATAATTAACTAGATATTACTTTGATAATATGAAAAAGAAAACTAGAGGGGGAAAGGTTGTCATACTGGGGAAAAGAGGGAAAAAGTGGTAAAATAAGATCTAAAAAAAAGGAGGTAAAAACAAGGTAAAATCTCTTGAAGAGGCAAAGAAAACCTAATATAATTGAGAGAAAGAGGGGAGGGAGATGAGCATTGTGTAAATTTTACTCTCATCAGGTTGGGTTCTAAAAGTGTATATCAGACACTTGATTTCACATAGATACTTGTCTGTTGCCAGAGGGAAGTGGGAGGGAAAGGAGGAAAAAGAAAGGGATAAACTATTAGAAGGGAAAATAGAAGAATCAGGGGAAAGGAGTAAAAAAAGGGGGAGGGAATTTAAAGAGTGGAGGATTGTTTGGGGGAGGGGGTCATCAAAAGCAAAATACTGAGGAGGGGGGAAGGGAGAAAGGGAAAAGGAAAGGAGAAAACATAACTTGGGTAAATAAGATGGCAGGAAATAAAGAATTAGTTATTCTAACTGTGAATGTGAATGGGATGAACTCTCCCATAAAGCAGAAGTGGATATCAGACTGGATTAAAAACCAGAATCCCACAATATGTTGTCTACAAGAAACACATCTAAAACATAGTGACACATATAGGAGGAAGGTAAAAGGCTGGAGCAGAACCTATTATGCTTCAGGTGAACAAAAAAAGCAGGGGTAGCAATCCTTATCTCAGATCAAGTAAAAGCCAAGATAGATCTAATCAAAAGAGATAAGGAAGGAAACTATATTTTATTAAAGGGTACTATAGATAATGTAGCAATATCAATACTAAATATATATGCATCCAAATTCCTAGGGGAGAAATTAAGAGAGATGCAAGAAGAAATAGATAGCCAAACTATACTAGTGGGGAATCTCAACCTTTCTCTCTCAGAATTAGACAAATCAAATGACAAAATAAACAAGAAAGAAACTAGGGAGATAAACCAATTGTTAGAAAAGTTAGGTATGTTAGATGTATGGAGAAAGTTGAATGGAGACAGTAGGGAGTTTACTTTTTTCTCAGCAGTCCATGGAACTTATACAAAAATTGACCATGTGTTAGGACACAAAAACCTCAAAATCAAATGCAGAAAGGCAGAAATAGTAAATGCATCTTTTTCAGATCATGATGCAATAAAAATCACATGTAATATAAGGCCAGGAGAAAATAAACCAAAAGTTAATTGGAAATTAAATAATCTAATCCTGAAGAATGAATGGGTGAAAGAGCAAATCATAGACACAATCAATAATTTCATCCAGGAGAATGACAATAAGGAGACAACATACCAAAATTTGTGGGATACGGCTAAAGCAGTTATAAGGGGCAATTTTGTATCTCTAGGTGCTTACTTGCATAAAACAGAGAAAGAAAAGATCAACAAATTGGGCTTATTATTAAAAAAACTAGAAAAAGAACAAATTAAAAACCCTCAATTAAATACCAAATTGGAAATTCTAAAAATAAAAGAAGAAATTAATAAAATTGAAAATAAGAAAACTATTGAATTAAAAATTAAAAGTAAGAGTTGGTTCTATGAAAAAACCAACAAAATAGATAAGCCTTTAGTTAATTTGATAAGAAAAAGGAAAGAGGAAAATCAAATTGTTAGTCTCAAGAATGATAAGGGAGAACTTTCCTCCAATGAAGAGGAAATTAGAGCAATAATTAGGAGTTACTTTGCCCAACTTTATGCCAGTAAGTTTGATAATCTAAATGAAATGGAGGAATATCTACAAAAATATAGATTGCCCAGGTTAACAGAAGAGGATATAAATTATTTAAATAGCCCCATATTAGAAAAAGAAATAGAACAAGCTATTAACCAACTCCCTAAGAAAAAAATCTCCAGGGCCAGATGGATTTACATGTGAATTCTACCAAACATTCAAAGAACAAATAATTCCAATACTATACAAACTATTTGAGAAAATAGGGACAGAAGGTATACTGCCAAATTCCTTCTATGAGACAGATATGGGTGCTGATAGCTAAACCAGGTAGGGTGAAAACAGAGAAAGAAAACTATAGACCAATTTCCCTAATGAATATTGATGCAAAAATTTTAAATAAGATATTAGCAATGAGATTACAAAAAGTCATCCCCGGGATAGTACACTATGACCAAGTAGGATTTATACCAGGAATGCAGGGCTGGTTCAATATTAGGAAAACTATCAGCATAATTAATTATATTAATAACCAAACTAACAAAAACCATATGATTATCTCAATAGATGCAGAAAAAGCATTTGATAAAATCCAACACCCTTTCCTATTAAAAACACTGGAGAGTATAGGAATAAATGGGCTTTTCCTTAAAATGATCAGTAGCATCTATTTAAAACCATCAGCAAACATCATATGTAATGGAGACAAACTACAGCCATTCCCAATAAGATCAGGAGTGAAACAAGGCTGCGCACTGTCACCATTACTATTTAATATTGTATTAGAAATGTTAGCTTTAGTAATAAGAGAAGAAAAAGAGATAAAAGGAATCAGAGTAGGTAATGAAGAAACCAAATTATCACTCTTTGCAGATGACATGATGGTATACTTAGAGAACCCTAGAGACTCAACTAAAAAACTACTAGAAACAATTCACAACTTTAGCAAAGTGGCAGGATTCAAAATTAATCTACATAAATCATCAGCATTTTTATATATTACCAACAAAGTTCAGCAGCAAGAGATACAAAAAGAAATTCCATTCCAAATAACAGATGATAGGATAAAATATTTGGGAATCTATCTGCCAAGGAAAAGTCAGAAACTATACAAACTAAACTACAAAACACTTTCCACACAAATAAAATCAGACCTAATCAATTGGAAAAACATTAAGTGCTCATGGGTAGGCAGAGCGAACATAATAAAAATGACAATACTACCCAAACTAATCTACTTATTTAATGCCATACCAATCAAACTCCCAAGAAATTATTTTACAGATCTAGAAAAAATAGTAGCAAAGTTCATTTGGAAGAACAAAAGGTCAAGGATTTCAAGGGGATTAATGAAAAAAAAAGGGAGATGAAGGTGGCCTTGCTGTACCAGATCTAAAACTATTATAAAGCAGCGGTCATCAAAACCATTTGGTACTGGCTAAGAAATAGAGCAGTCGATCAGTGGCACAGGATAGGTTCTCAGGACAATCTAGGCAATAACCTTAACAATTTAGTGTTTGATAAACCCAAAGACCCCGGCTTTTGGGATAAGTACTCACTATTCAGCAAAAACTGCTGGGAAAATTGGAAACTAGTGTGGAAGAAATTAAGGCTGGACACACACCTAACACCGCACACCAAGATAAGATCTAAATGGGTTCATGATCTAGATATAAAGAGTGATTTTGTAAGCAAATTAAGGAACGTAATATAGTTTACCTCTCAGACCTGTGGAGATGGAATAAATTTATGTCCAAAGAAGATCTGGAACTCCTAATTCAACACCAGATGGATAATTTTGATTATATTAAGTTAAAAAGTTTCTGTACAAATAAAACTAATGCAGACAAGATTAGGAGGGAAACATCAAATTGGGAAATCATCTTTACATTTAATGGTTCTGATAAAGGCCTCATTTCTAAAATATATAGAGAATTGTCTCATATATATAAGAATTCAAACCACTCTTCAATAGATAAGTGGTCAAGGGATATGAACAGACAATTTTCAGATGATGAAAATAAACCATCTCTAGTCATATGAAAAGTTGCTCCAAATCACTATTGATCAGAGAAATGCAAATTAAGACAACTCTGAGGTACCATTACACACCTGTCAGATTGGCTAAAATGACAGGAAAAGATAACGATGAATGTTGGAGGGGATGTGGGAAAACTGGGACACTGATACATTGTTGGTGGAACTGTGAACGGATCCAACCATTCTGGAGAGCAATTTGGAGCTACGCTCAAAAAGTTATCAAACTCTGCATACTCTTTGACCCAGCAGTGTTTCTATTGGGCTTATATTCCAAAGAAATCATAAAGGAAGGAAAGGGCCCCACATGTGCAAGAATGTTTGTGGCAGCTCTTTTTGTAGTGGCTAGAAACTGGAAACTGAATGGATGCCCATCAATTGGAGAGTGGCTGAATAAATTATGGTATATGAATGTTATGGAATATTATTGCTCTGTAAGAAACGACCAGCAGGACGATTTCAGAGAGGCCTGAAGAGACTTGCATGAACTGATGCTGAGTGAAATGAGCAGAACCTGGAGATCATTTTACACAGCAACAACAATATTACATGATGATCAATTCTGATGGACATGGCTCTCTGCAACAAAGAATTTTCTCAAACCAGTTCCAATTGTTCACTGAAGAAAACCATATACACCCAGAGAGAGGGAAATGAAATATGGACCACAACGTAACATTTTCATGATCTCTATTGATGTTTGCTTGCATTGTGTTGCCTTTCTCTGGTTTTCTTTTTTTTTTTCTTGTAGATAGGATTTTTCTTGCACAACTTGTCAACTATTATTACATTATTAACATGTAGTGGACTTCCTGCCATCTAGGGGAGGGGAGGGGACTGGGGGTAAAAGTTGTAATGGAGAGCTTTGTAAAGATCAATGCTGGGGAACTACCCATACATGTTATGCAAATGAAAAGCTTTAATTAAAAAAAAAAAACAGGGTTATGTGACTTGTCCAGGGTCACACAGCTAATAAATGTTGACCATATCTGAAACTGTGAAGATGAGTCTTCCTTATTCCAAGCTCAGTACTCTATCCACTGTACCTTTTATCCCCTTTACTCCTCTTTAGTGGTAGGTTTGGTACATCTTGATAGTATCAAAGACAGAAAACATCACTTTTCACACTATCACACTATCACCACTATCACAAGTCCCCAGGAAGAAAACTTCAAAAACCATTAGTTACCCCAAGATCAATGGACAAAACTCTCAGTTTTTCCTGATGGTATAAAAGTGCAAGAGAATTATTCCTGCTGTAGTATTTGGATCTTTTCACTTATTCTAATGCCTCCTTATTGTTTGGAAGTGGCCTGTGTTTGCAAAAGTAATGTATTTCTTACCAAGCTAGAGAGTCTTCAAGATAGTGGCTGGTGATAGACTTTCTTTCTGTCATCTGAGAACCAATCTGACAAATCAGGAAAGGGTCATTGCTAGATTGTGGTTGGACACCAGGTGATATGTTTTGAACTTTACAACCTATTAGGACATTGTGTGAATGACCCTACAGCAGTGGAAAGAGTGCTTATTCTGTTGAAATCTTGAGTCCTTAAAATATTAAAATACATATGAGTCAGTGAAAATCAGAAGCAGATCCTTTCTAGTGAGCTGCTCAAAACATACAACTCTGCAGCACATTTGAATTTTTCATCTAGAGCTTTCAGAAATCTGTGGCTCCAATTTCAATAGATTTGGGGTGGAAAATGCCAATTGTATGTAAAGAAAGAATTATGGAGATTGAATGTAGATGGAAGCATAGTATTTTCACCTTTTTTTCTTTCTCATGGTTTTTTCTTCCTCTTGATCTGATTTTTTTTTTGCACAACATGACAAATATGGAAATATGTTTAAAATGAATGCATATATTTAACCTATATCAGATTGCTTGCTATCTTGGAGGAGGGAGGTTAGGTAGGGAGGAAGAAAAATTTAGAGCACAGTTTTACAAAAATGAATATTGAAAACTATCTTTATATATATTTGGAAAAATAAAATACTATTAAAATTTTGTTTAAGAAGAAATTGTCACTTTCGAGGGGGAAAAAAGCAAGAAATGTATATTCCAAATGTTTGGAATATAGAATTGTTCATAGGTCTCTATCCCCAGAAACATCATGAAGCTAGTATTTGTCATTTTCTTCTATATGAGTCCTTTCTTGATCCTTTTAGGTGCTTGTGCCTTCTTTCCAAATTACCTTTTATCTTTTTTTGTAAGTAATTATACGTATACATATATACACGATATATACAGTGTTCTCTCTCTTATCAGGACTATAAACTCCTTAAGGAAAGGGACCATTTTTGTTTTTGTCTTTGTATCTCCAAAGCCTAGCATAGTGTCTGGCAATTGATGATTAATAAGTCACCTAGTAGATGATTAATTAATGCTTGTTTTCTTGATATTAAATAGCAGTCAATGATAACAGTATGAAATGCTATTAGTTTGATTATATGCAACTCCAAAGTCAAAATGATTTAGAGAATTTTAAAATTACTCCATGGCAATATTAATTTCTGTATTTTCTAAAAAATATTATTTCAGGAAAAGAGAATTGGAAAAATAATAAGAAAATCTGTTTGAGGCAACTTGCCTTAAGTCAGGATTATACTAACACTCCTGTCCCCTAAATAAGCATCTTTTCTTCCAACCTTTCTTCAAATGTTCTGAATGTTCTAATTTAAATAAAAACAGCATTTTGAATGAAAATGTTCTTAGTGTGATGTATTAGAAAGAAGTTTGGAAAAGGCTTCAATATAGTTGAATTCTTATCACTAGTTTGCAACTAATTAACTATCTGTGTTAGAATGGGAAGAAAAAAATTGAACTGAGTCAAAAGAATGAATTTTTAATTTGAGCTATTTGAGCTAAAAATTTTTATTTTGAGTATGACCTAAAGTAAGAATCAATCTAAGTCTCTCTTCCCTTCTCTATAAAAATGTCTATGTTTTATAAAGGAATTGTGAAGTCAATGAGATAATTTTTGTAAAAGCACTTTGAAATTTAAAAAAAAATTATCATGTGTAACCCATGGCCACAAATCATTCTTGTGAAAAGCCCATGCCAAGGACAGAGAAATGGTAATAATTATGTGTGGACAAACAAGTCTGAATTTTTCTGTTTCCTTTCTTTGTCTTTGAAAGGAAAACCTCTTGGTTGCCATGCTGGAAATGGAAGCTGATAGTTGTCATAACTGGACCTAGACCTATGGCTCTCCATTTAGGACCGAAGTTAATTTTGAGAATGGCAATTTCCAGGAATTGACTATTGCAGGTTGCTATAATCCAAGGATCAATCTGTTATGACCAGAAGTGGAGGAGAATGAACCATTCAAACTGGAGGCAAACCAGATCCTGGAGCCAAGCTGGGAATGAGAATGTAAAAGAAAGAAAAGGTCCTAATTGTCCAAGATTGTGATCTATCTCAAATCCTAGTGACTTGGTGAGCTGGGGGAAGGAAGCCTCTGTACTTCCTCTGCCTTCTCTTATTTATAGTCTGTATCCCAGAAGTGTGATTTCAGACATGTACCCTCCTTTATTCCCTTTCCATAATCTGTAAACCAAGGAAATTTAGAAATTTCTTAGCTGTATACCCCCAAATTGGAAGGATAAGGGAGAGGAGTTTGGGAAGATGTCTGGAGGCCAACTTTAAAAAACAAAAAAACAAACAAAAAAAAAACCTTTAAAACTTAAAAAAAAAAACCCTAAACTTTGTTAATTGTGACCACCATAAGTTGAATACCTGTATCCTATAAATGTGTGGGGAGGAGAAAGGGGTAGGATTGTTCAGCTTTTGAGAGGAAGTTCCAGATGTGGGATGTTGACTAGAGCCACAGATTTCCTAGTTTTCTATTTTAAACCATAAAATACTATTGTAACTAAATTCCAAATCAAGCCCTCATGGCTTTGATCTTTTTTGCTAAGGAGCCAGGTGTTGCTGCAGAGGGTTGGTTTCCTAGGCATTTGGAGACTGAGTCTATCCTCTGATAGCTAATAGAAATAATTTGTTTTTATTTTTGTTTTTGCAGGGCAATTGGAGCTAAGTGATTTGTCACACAGTTAGTAAGTGCCTGGTGTCTGAGGCTGATTTGAACTCAGATTCCTGATTCCAAGATTGGTACTTTATCCACTGCACCATCTAGCTACCTCCAGTGGCAATAATCTTATCTTTTGAAGATGGCCTCTGATTAAAAAACTTTGGTAGCATCAATCAAATGCCACTTATTGAGCAAATTGCCAAAGTAAGCTAATGTATATATAATATTTACTGTGTATCAGGTACTGTGTTAAGTGCTTCACAATTATTATCTCAGAGGTAGGTTCTATGATTATCTCCATTTAAGGAAACTGAGTCGGACAGCAGTTAAATAATTTGCTCAGGATGACATAGCTAGTAAATGTCTGAGATTGGATTTGAGGCAAAGTTTTCCTGATTCCAGCCCAGGCACTCCATCCATTGTATCACAAGATGGTTATTTCTGCAAGGATACATATAAACTGATTTAAATTGTTTACACTGTGTTAGTAATTCACACATAATATAGAAAGTGTCAAATAAGCAAATGCAAGATAACTTTAAAATTAGAGAGTCTGGTGAGATGATCTCCATAGCATTGCTCTAAAATTCTGATTCCTGAAATAAAAATGCCTGCCTGTGATTTCAGCATTAAAGTTACATGGTTTTACTTAGGCTTGATGTTTTAAGAAAATTCCTAATAATGCTTCTAGGTCATGTGAGCAACAATATGAAGGATTAGACATTTTCTCTAATACCATACATGTCAAACATCTCCAAAACAGAAATTATGCATCAAAGATGAAGTCACTTCAGTTGCCTCCATTTTCTAGGACATCCAGAATCCAAAAGAAGGTTAAAAAACAAACCAACCAGGAAACTGTCAGAATCCCCTTCTCTTTTTACTATTAAGAGAGGCCCTGTTTTCCAGAACTAAGGTCTAGCTGTGATCTGAATTTGGTATAACAACAATGCTTTGTGTTCATTCTCTGAATGAATTTTGCTGTAGCAAAATCCCAAAATTGTTTCATACCAGCACCAAGTGGTCTCTGAGCTTAGATAAACACCTGCAATACTCATGTGCCCTGCCCTGAATAAAACTTGTCTCATTCTTGCTCTTTCCCCTCAGGGATATAGCTCATTGTGTAACCACTGGTAAATGTATTGAGATTTGGCCACACTAAAGTGGGGCTCCTTAGTATCAGAGGAGGACCTAGCACATGTCTAGTTTCCCTCCTTGAATGGTACAAAGAAAGCCTTTTACTTGTGAGTACTGTTAGCTCTTTGGTTTTCTTTATTTGCTGTGGTTGTGATAACTTATGTGAGCTCTTAGGTATTTTTAGGGTTCACAACAGTTACAAAACTTCTGTGAATATTTGGTCATTTGTTTTCAGAGTTGACAAACCATGAACTGACACCTAGTTTAAGCTCACTCGGCACCTCTCCTCTACTTCTCACATTGTTGGTAGTGAGACTGCATTAAATGATGTGCCATAGAGACTTGCAAGAAACTCAACAAAACCAGCCTCACACTCCATGATAGACAGCCAGTGCCTCAGTAGCCCTTTGGGAAGGAAGCCTGTTTTGACTGATGACAGAGAAGAAAGCACCACAGTGGACTGCAGCACCCTATAGTACCATTGCTGCAATACTATGAATTACTAGTATCCAATCAGAGAATTGGGGAACAGAGGGAGTGTGACCTTAGGATACTAGAACAAGATACTATTTATGTAGGTGCCTGAGGGAAAGAGCTCAGGTAGAATTAGGGCAAGTTTGTAAAATCTAAAAGTCACTTGGGGCAGACAGTCTGTTGAATCATTAAATGCCCAATGTGAGAAGAGGCTCTCTAAGAGAACTACCATCAGAAGGGAGGGAGTCAGAAAGTGAGTACTAGGGGAAGAGAAGGGGCAAGGGAGATGCTGAAATTATCAGACTCAAGAAGAAGAAAACTTAAAGATTTTATGGTCTCCAGATTTAGTAAATTAATCTGATCATATATAAATAAGTATTGAAAAACAAAAGAAAATGATCCAATTTATGAAACAGATGACCCTATGAAATGTGAGGTGAATATGAAATCACAACACATTGTTCTTGACTGATTCAAAAGGGAAATAGAAGTTGTTAGAGTAAAATTTGTGAGCTGCACAGCAAAAATCATAAACAGAATTAAAAAAACTAGAATCCATAATGGTAAGTCTCACCAAAGAAACAAAAAAAGAGAATAATAGACTGGAAATGCAAATATACATAAGTGAAGGAAAATCTTGAAGAAAAAAAGAAAAATAATAACATTAAAAGAAAATATGCTCACTATGCAAGTAAAACATATTGGTTTCAGTGGCAGGATGTGTTGAGACAATCTAAGGCTATCAATAATTGCTAATTGCAAATAATTTCTAATATTAATAGTAATTGCTATTAGAGTTATCTAAAAGGTCACTAGGCTATGTCAGCAGTAGCTCTATAACTAGAGGTCTTCAAAAAAAGGCTAGATGATTTCTTTTTCTTTATTTTTTTTAATTAAAGCTTTTTATTTTCAAAACACATGCATGGATAATTTTTCAACATTAATCCTTGCAAAATCTTGTGTTTCAATTGTTCCCACCTTCCCCTACTCCCTCCCCTAGATGATAAGTAATCCAATATATGTTAAACATGGTAGAAATGTGTTAAATCCAACATATGCATATGTATTTATACAATTATCTTGATGCACAAGAAAAATCAAATCAAACAGGAAAAAATGAGAAAGAAAATAAAATGCAAGCAAACAACAACAAAAAGAGTTAAAAATGCTATGTTGTGAACCACACTCATTTCCCACAGTCTTCTCTTGGATATGGATGGTTCTCTTCATCATAAGATCATTGGAACTGGTCTGAAACATTTCATTGTTGAAGAGAGGCACGTCCATCAGAATTGATCAATATATTATCTTCTTGTTACCATGTACAATATTCTCCTGGTTCTGCTCATTTCACTTAACATCAGTTCATGCAAGTCTCTCCAGGCCTCTCTGAAAGCATCCTGCTGCTTGTTTCTTACACAATAATATTCCATAATATTCATATACCATAATTTATTCAGCCACTCTCCAACTGATGGACATCCACTCAGTTTCCAGTTTCTAGCCATTACAAAAAGGGCTGCCACAAACATTTTTGCATATGTGGGTACCTTTCCTTCCTTTAAGATCTCTTGGGATACAAACCCAGTGGAAACACTGCTGGATCAAAGGGTGAGCAGTTTGATAACTCTTTGGGCATAGTTCCAAATTGCTCTCTGGTTGGATCCATTTACAGTTCCACCAACAATGTATCAGTGTCCCAGCTTTCCCATATCCCCCCCCCAACATTCATTATTATTTTTTCCTGACATCTTAGCCAATCTGACAGGTGTGTAGTGGTATCTCAGGGTTGTCTTAATTTGCATTTCTTTGATCAATAGTGATTTGGAGCACCTTTTCATATGACTAGAAATAGTTTTAATTTCTTTATCTAAAAATTGTTCATATCCTTTTGATGAGGTGTGATGAAAGGGGAGAGGAGATCCCCTTTTGGACAATCATGGGCTTCATGGAGGAACCCATGAACCCCCCAAAAATGAGGTAAGATGTTTATGGCAAGATGGGTTTATTATAGCCTCAGAGAAGCAGCTTTCTTAGCAGGACAGTTCCAAAAGGAGAGAAGTAAAGGTGGGTTATTAGCAAGATGGGTTTACACTGAGCAGCAGCTCAGCAGGCCTTTCCTGATAGAAATTAGCCAAGATGGGTTTACATTGAGCAGTGGCTCAGTGGGCTTTTTCTCTTGTAGGAATCAGCAAAGATGGGGTTCTGAGCCATCTTTTTATTTTGCCTACTAGGCTTCAGGCTGAAGAGATTAAGGGCTAGTTTCTCTAAAGGATGTTGATTATGCCCTAGGCCAAGTTTTCTGATTGAATTGCAAGTTTGCTTATGAATAGGTAAGTGGGGCCCTCCTATCTTGACAGGAAGGTTTTTGAGATTTGGGGTCTCTCCAGCCCTCCCCCCCACAATCAGGGGACACACAATCAAGGACACAACATTTTACATAATTTCTCCCTTCAAGCTGTCACCCCAAATTCATTTGCAGCAAAGGGACAAAGATCTCATCTTCTGTAACTGCTTCAAGCTGACAAGGGTTGTAGAGCTGTCCCTAAGTTCAATGGGGGTTCAGGCCAGGAGGGGACGTGCCATATCTGAATATGGCAGCAGCAACATCCAGGGTGTGTCGAGTATTTCAGCCAGTTGCCCCATGATTTTCAGTCTGCTGGAAGTGCATAGCTTGGAGCCAGGAGGAAACAAATCTCACAAGCAGATTAAAAGTGAGGTGGTGTCCAGGGATGGTGACATTTGGGAATGGGGCCTTTGCAAATAATGCATTGGATCCCATCTGTGGGCTGCCTTGAGGATGCTCAACAATTCTGAAAGCCCCCACTGCCCATGGAGCTCTCCCTAGCCTGAAAGGCTAAGAAGGAGTTAACTATTGGCAGGGGCTACAGAATGACATCAAGAAAAGCAGGAGAGAAAATGCTAGGAGCAAAGTTCTCATCCTTGGAGTGAGAAAGAGTTAGGAAGAAGAGTGAGAGAAAAAACACAGACAATATCACCCTTCTTTCTCCAGAGTGTTCACAGGAATATTCTGAAATATCTGAAGGGGAGGCATTTTTAATCCTAGAAATATGTCAAGCTAAGGAACCCTTGAAACCATCTAGAAGGAGAAAGGATGTCTGCAAGGGGTGAATGGGCAGCAGCTTTAACAGCAGAATCTACAAACTGATTCTCCTTGGCTTGTAGTGAACCTCCCTTCTGATGTCCTTTACAAAATATGACTGAAACCTCTCTAGGTTCATGGACAGCTTATAGTAGCTGTAGAACTTTTCCTATGTATTTAATAGGAGAATTTTTGCTGTCAAAAGTCCCCTTTCTTTCCATATAGCCCCATGAGCATGCAGAATATGAAAAACATATTTGGAGTCAGTATAGATGTTCTTATTCCCTTCCCCAGTTCCAAAGCTCTGGTTAGGGCAATGAGTTCAGCTTTCTGGGCAGAAGTCCCAGGAGGCAGTGGCTTAGTTTCTAGGATGCTATGAAGGGTCACCTGCCTGTCTTTCCCCATTTTTGTCAGGGAGTAAGGTGGCAGGATTAAGGGTATGGTACACCCAGAGAGTCAGGTCTGGAGTATCTAGTAGGAGAGCCTGATATCTAGTAAGCCTCCCAAGCCACTGATGTCCTTTGGCTTCTAAAATGCTCTGGTGCCCTAGGGTGAATTCTGGGGCTTCTTCAATTAGAAAGGCTGTAGCAGCCACTGTTCTAAGGCACAAGAGCCATTCTAGGGAAACTGAGTCCAGTTTCTTGGAGAAGTAGGCCACTGGTCTAAGCCTGAGTTAAGAGCCCCAGGGCTTGTCCCTGCCCTTCACCTTGATACAGAGTGAGAGGCTTTTGTAGATTAGGTATACCTGGGCAGGGGCAGAACTCAATTTGGCTTTTAGGGTTTTAGAAGCCTTGGCCTGATCAGGGCCTCGAATGAGGATTAGGTTATGGCCCAGGTTTTTGACAGACTGGCAGGCAATGTGGACTTTAGTTAAGAGGACCCTGTATCCTCTAGAAGCCAAAAGATTAAGGGTTTTTGTGTCTGAGCCTGGGCTGCAGATCAAGATAAGACTGCATTTAGGGGGCTCTGAATCTCTTAAACCTTTAGCCAGTATTAAAAGTACCAGAGGTTTCTTGTTCCCAGACAAAGGGATCTATTTTCTCCCAGATTTTAGAAGGAATATGGGAGGATTTTGAAAGCAGCACAAAAAGATCCCCTGGAGGTCTGAGAGGAGAAAATTGGGTCCCCAATTTCACCATTAAATCACACCGCAATAAGGGAGCGGGGTAAGAAGGAATAACAATAAATAATGAGTGTTTAAATAACAGATCATCAAACTGGCAAGATAGAGGGAAAATCCCAAAACAGTTCTTAAATTTTCCTTCAATCCCCATTATCCTATGGGCGGAGGGACAAGTGAGAGCAGAGTATTGAAGCAGAGAAGTAAGTCCCTGTATCAAAAAGAAATTCAATGGTTTTACAGGCCACTTCCAAGGACAGCCAGGGTTCCACTGTCCTGGTGGAGTGAGGGGGAGCTTGATTGAGCCCCAAACTCCCGCTGGAAGGCAGGGCTTTGGGGGCACAGCTTGACCCCTGTAGGCAGTCTCTCCTCCAGGACCAGCTGCACTAGAGGCAGAGTCTCCGAGGATGGCCCTGTCCATGGCACCTGAAGCACAAACCCCTAGGTTTCCTGGAAATGTCAGTAGCCAAATTTGGGATTGTTCTCCATTTCCCTCTTTAACTCTGCAATTTTTTTCCTCTGCTGCAGTTTGATCCCTATTATTAAAGACTCCAACAGCTGTTTCTAAAAGCTGAGTTGAAGAAATTTGAGGGCCCCAAACTGGCTTCTGCAGCTTCCTCTGTATATCTGGGGCAGATTGTTTAATATTAACGTCTCTTCAGGAAAGATCAGATTGGAAAGCAATGGCCTTCGATCCCTCAGTAAACTGTGTGGGGTCCACAGAGTAATTGCCAGGTTTTTCCTTAGTCTGGGAGAGATTTGTCATTGAAAAAGGCAACTACCCTGAGTGTCTCTCCCTGAGACTCTTCTGCTTCTTTCAGGGGACAGAGGCTAGAAGGGGTGGCTGAGTCAGGATCCTGAGGAGGAGAAAAAAGGGGTCCCACTCCTTGTATCAGAGGGATTGAGGAGTGGGGACTGGGAAGTCTCAGGATCTGGTTTAGGAGGTGAAGGTAACAGAGTTAAAGAAATATTGTCCCATATAAGGTCCTGTCTTTGGTAAGGAGGTGACTCTGAAAGGGATTCAGAGGCCTCCTGTGTCCCTAGAAGAGCAGGAAGGAGGGAGTTATTTAAAAAGTTAGTATCTAGTTTTTATTTCCTTCTAGTAAATTTAAGCAGCTTCCTGCAGTGCTGTTTTAATTGAAGCTTTTTAGTTTGGGATCTTTTAAGCTGAATTTGTCTCTGTTTAAGATGCAGCCTTTAGGAACAGAGGCAGAGGTGGACTGTCCCATTTTACCACAGCCTTAGTAGGTTCCCAAAATTCTATAGCACTCCATCCTCTCCAGGCATCCCCAGAGAGGGAGAGAGTTTGACAGAAATTCCCTGATAAAGGGTTTTTTCCTGTTCAAGAATGCAGAAATTCCCAGTCTGAGCGTCCCCAGCTGAGGAATTCTGCTTGGAGTGTAGAGCTCCCAACAGCTCCAATCTCCCCAGGTATTTGGGTGTCCTAGCTATAGAATAGACAACAGCAAGAGAAGGCTTACCTCAGCCAGAATTTCATGGATCCCCGTATGGGCCACCAAAAATGATGAGGTGTGAGAAAAGGGGTGAGGGGACCCCCTTTTGGCCAGTCGTGGGCTTTGTGGAGGAATCAACAAACCCCAAGAAGAGGGGTGAGGTTTATGGCAAAATGGGTTTATTATAGCCTCAGAGAAGCAGCTTTCTTAGTGGGACAATTCCAAAAGGGGGGAAGTAAAGGTGGATTATTAGCAAAGATTAACAATGAGCATGGCTCAACGGGCCTTGTCCTGATAGAAATTAGCCAAGATGGGTTTACACTGAGCAGCGGCTCAGTGGGCTTTTTTCCCTTGTAGGAATCAGCAAAGATTGGGGTTCTGAGTCATCCTTTTATTTTGCCTTCTAGGCTTCAGGCTGGGGAGATTAAGGGCTAGTTTCTCTAAATGATTATGCCCTCCACCATGATTTGCAAGTTTGCCTATGAATAGGTGGGTGTGACCTCCTCCTATCTCGACAGGAGGGTTTTTGAGATTTGGGGTCTCTCCAGCCCTCCCCCCCCCACAATCAGGGGATACACAATCAAGGACACAATTTACATCACTTTGAACATTTAAGCTAGATGATTTCTTGACTAATATGTTGTAGATGGGATTCTTAATCAAGTAAGTGTTAGAAACCCTGAGAAATATCCCATGTGCTGAACATTTGCACAGAAGGTGGATAATTTTTATAGTTATAATAAAGGTATACAACACGGTGTAATGGACAAAGAATTACCTCTGGAGTCTAGAAGAATTTGGTTTAAGTCCTGCCTCTGACACAAATTGGCTGTGCAACCTTGGGCATAGCATTTTCTCTCTCAGTTCTCTACACAACTCACTAAGGCTGTAAGTTTTGTAGAATAATTGCCTTTTTTTTTTTTTTGAAGAATTTCCTTACTGGGGTATGAACCTTAGTTAAAAAACAACAACAAAGAACACTTTCTGAAATAATTTTATATTTAGAGAATTGGTCAGTGGTAGTTTTATCTTTAACACGTGTAGTTTTGCTTGTTGCAATTCTCTATGTAAAATTTCTAGGCATATATAACAGAAAGAGGGAAAAGAAATAAATATATTTTAAGCATCTAGTATCTTCCAGATTCTGTACTAAGTGCTTTACAAATATCCTATTTGATCTTTATAACAACCCTGTGAGGTGGATGCTGATATCCCCATTTTACAGTTGAGTAAACAAGCCAGATAGATATTAAATGACTTGCCAAGAGTCCAATATCTAGTAAAAAATGGATTTGGTCTTCTTGTCTTCAAGTCTTCTGACTCCAAGCTCAGCATTCTATTCACCATACCATCTGCTCTACACATGCACAATTATTCTGTGACTCTTTCAGGTTCTTTTTCTGTGTGATGAAGGATGGCTTTTTGATCAGCATTTTAGTTGGAACTGGATTTGCATACAAAAAGATCTAATCAATTGAAGTATTGTTTCTCTCCATGGCTATGTTGGAGAAAGAAATATGAATTGCTGTGAGACTTTTGGTGATTAGAGAGGAGTCATGAATCCATAACACAATTGATATCTCTGTCCCTCTTGTATTATGTTCTGCTTTTCTCTGAAAGATTATTAGAAATGGTAGCAATCATGTGAACTTCAAAAGAAGTTATCTTCTCAAACAAGAAGCCTCTCTCAATTCCTCTTAATTGTATCAAGTTCCCTCCTTAATTATTTCCTATTTATGCTTTATGTAGCTTGTTTGTATATATTTGTTTGCTCATTGTCTCATTCCATTAGATTGTAAATTCCTTGAAGAAAATCTGTTCACTCTTTTTGTATCCCCAATGCTTAGCACAGTGTCTTGAATATAGTAGGCACTTAACTAATGTTTATTGACTAAACTAACTGAGAACAAGATGCTAGAGGCCCAGGAATAGTATTCTCTACCAAAATTTGCCAGCAGCTGGATCTGGTAAAGTATGAACAACTTATCTAACTCAGTATAGCAATGGATTGACAATGGCTAAGATGTTGTAAACTATAGAAGCTCGGGCTACTCCCTGAGAGAAAGTAAACTTGGTGGGGTAAATGGTTTGTAGCAACTACTTTAAGTTGATTCAATTAAATTCAATGGATGTTTAAGTGACTGTTATGTGCCAGGTACCTTGCTAAGCACTGGATACATAATTAAGAAAAAGACCTTTTCTGCCTTTGAGGAATTTATGATTTAAAGGGGGAAGACAACACACAAAGGAAATTGAAAAAATATAGTACCAGGTAGAGGGGTATAATAGGGAGTTGAAACCAGAGTTGCTGCTAGAAAACATAGTTACTGACTAGAGATCATTATTAATCACAAAATAGATAATTTTGAGTATATCAAGTTAAAAAGATTTTGTACAAATAAAACAAATGCAGACAAGATTAGAAGGGAAACAATATACTGAGAAAACATTTTTACATTCAAAGGTTCTGGCAAAGGCCTCATTTCTAAAATATGTAGAGAATTGACTCAAATTTATAAAAATTCAAGCCATTCTCCAGTTGATAAATGGTCAAAAGATATGAGCAGACAATTTTCAGATGAAGAAATTGAAACTATTTCTAGTCATATGAAAAGGTGCTCCAAATCACTATTGATCAGAGAAATGCAAATTAAGACACCTCTGAGGTACCACTACATTGGTAGTGAGATTGGCTAAAATGACAGGAAAAGATAATGACGAATGTTGGAGGGGATGTGGGAAAATTAAGATACTGATACATTGTTGGTGGAACTGTGAACGGATCCAACCATTCTGGAGAGCAATTTGGAGCTATGCTCAAAAAGTTATCAAACTGTGTGTACCCTTTGACCCAGCAGTGTTTCTATTGGGCTTATATCCCAAAGAGATCTTAAAAGAAGGAAAGGGAATTATGGTATATGAACATTATGGAATATTATTGTTCTGTAAGAAATGACCAGCAAGATGATTTCAGAGAGGCCTGGAGAGACTTACATGAACTGATGCTGAGTGAAATGAGCAGAACCAGGAGATCATTATACACGGCAACAACAGTACTATATGACAATTAATTCTGATGGACATGGCTCTCTTCAACAATGATATGTTTCAAACCACCTGCAATTGTTCACTGAAGAAAGCCATATACACCCAGAGAGAGGGATGTGAAATGTGGACCACAACATAACATTCTCATACTCCTTGATTGATGTTTGCTTACATTGTGTTTCCTTTATCTGATATATCGTTTGTGTAGATAAGATTTTTCTTGCACAACAATGATAAGTTTGGAAATATGTATACATATATTCGATTTGCCAATATTTTAACATAATTAACATGTAGTGGATATCCTGCCATATAGGGAAGGGGTGGGGAAGTTGGGGGGAAAATTTGTAATGGAAAGCTATGTAAGGGTTATTGTTGAAGAATTACCCACACATATGTTATGCAAATAAAATAAAATTAAATATATATAAAAGAAAAAAAAAAAAGAAGGCAAGGGACCCACATGTGCAAGAATGTTTGTGGCAGCCCTTTTTGTAGCGGCTAGAAACTGGAAACTGAATGGATGTCCATCAATTGGAGAATGTCTGAAGAAGTTATGGTATGTGAATGTTATGGAATATTATTGTTCTATAAGAAACAACCAGTAGGATGATTTCAAAGAAGCCTGGAGAGACTTACATGAACTGATGCTGAGTGAAATGAGCAGAACCAGGAGAACATTGTACATGGTAACAAGAAGATAATATATTGATCAATTCTGATAGACGTGGCTCTCTTCAACAATGAGATGTTTCAGACTTGTGATGAAGAGAACCATCCATACCCAGTGAAAGGATTGTGGGAAATGAGATAGTCAACATAGCATTTTAATGCTTTCTGTTAATGTTTGCTTGCATTTTGTTTTCCTTCTTAGGTTGTTTTTTTTTTCTAGATTTGATTTTTCTTGTGCATCAAGATAACTGTATAGATATGTATACACATATTGGATTTATCATATATTTTAACATATTTAACATGTATTAGACTACTTGCCATGTAGGGGAGGGGATGGGGGGAAGGAGGGAAAAATTTGGACAGAAAATTTTGCAAAGGTCAATGTAGAAAAATTACTCATATGTTCTATAAATAAAAAGCTTTTATAAACAAAAAAATAATTAATTAAAAAACAAAACAAAAAAGAAAACAGTTACCTGCAAAGTTCAGACCCCATCTCTCTATAAAGAAAAGCTTTGGGAGGACTTTAGTATTCCACCCTTCAGTAAGAAGGAAGAGGCTACTGAGGGAGTTGGGAAGGTGCTGAGTATCAGAAACTAAGGTGATCATCAGTATAATAATGAAATTTCAGGTGATCAGCTTGTTCACTCTCTGGATAGAGGTGATAAAAATGATGTATTACATTCATGTGGGGACAAATGCATGTATTTCTGTACTATATCTTCTCAATAAAATCCCTTTGTAAAAGATTATTGATATTAATTGATTAAATTGACTGAGGTGAAAGTGGGGGGCACTAGTCACTGAGTCAGTTATTGTCTTAAAGGATATACTCATTGTAATTGGTGATTGGTATTGAGATCATCTCAGAACAAGAGCTTGAGAAGATAGTCAGAAGAATAATCCCAATTTCAGGTAGATATCTCAGCAGGGAGAACTAACTATCTGTCTTCTTGAAACTTGATTCATCAATGCAAGTGATTTGGGTTAAGGACTCTTAGAACTTATATTGACTACATTTATTAGCAGGTATACAATCTTAGTAACATTGTATGGTAAGAACAATCCACAGATTTCTTCCATACCTTAGGGAACATAGGTGCAAGAGTTTCTTTACAGCCTTATGCTTTTTTTTTTTAATAATTCTGTCACCAAAAGCAAACTCCAGACACTAAACTTGCTAGTCAAATGTCCATAATTTGAGTTCACTGTATCCTTTTTTAAGGATTCCACTGAGAAAAAAAATTAAAGATTTTTTTTAGTTGGAGACTTGCAAATAAAAATAAAACAGTAAAAAATCAGAACCCTCCTGCCAGGCTATTTCCAAAGGTGGGGCTTTCACATAGTAGAAAGAGTGTTTAAAGTCTGGAAAAGAGAGCCATGGTGGTTGTGGAAATGCTGACAAACCTTAACTATCAAGCATTTCTAATAAACTAGGAAATTTTAAGCCAACAAGATGGGAGCTTTCAGTTCTTAGTCAAGTGGAACAACCATAAAAATGAGTGTACTGTAATACTGTAAGAGCATGATTCCACATGGCATGCAAATAAAGGACTTTTATAACTCACTTTTCAATCCAGTTCTTATAAGCATTGCCTCACCAACATACTTGAGCTGTATCCCAGCATAAAAACTATGCTCAAGTATGTTGGTTTTTAACACCTTTTAGGGATCCCCATTTAGGGATTAGCCTTCTGAAGACCTTTGTGTGTTGATCCCCCAAACCATGGTTAGTGCTTAGTGCATACATTACCCTGATTTGCTTCCTCTATTTTCTGAAAAATTCTACTAAAATATACCTGTAGTATCTTTTATGATTCCCCCAGCATTTTTATTTTCCTGTTTCTAAGTACACCCCAGTGACACCAGATGCCTTGACAAATAAGTTTCTGTCTCTGTGGCCACAGAGAGAACTCTGACAGAAACTGCCAGAGAAGCATCTGCTCTGGCTATTTCCCAGTCTCCCTTCCTGGCTGCCATCCATTTTGGGGACATGTTTGAATTCTGGCTAATTTTTTTTTCTTTGAATGGATATGAGATGTATAGAGCATCCTAGAATTCCCGTCATCTTCACTCTTAGGGGATTGTAAAATCAATGCCTTCTAGAGCAAATAAATGTGTTTATCATTTCTCTTTTTCTCTTTGTGAAAATTTCTTAAGAAAACTCCTGAAATGTTCACACTCACTTTACTTTTGTGAAAAGCTTTTCTCCACTGCTGATGAATGAAAGCTTGCACAGAATGCTAAGTTGAATAAAAATACTGCATTGCTTATTGCCTTCCCCAGAGCTTGAGCTGTGGGATACATTCTACTTTCTTTGACTGGCCTTTCTTCTATATCTCTGTCCCCAGTAATTCTGACTGTTTAGGAGATGACATTTTAGAAAGACCACATTTCTTCCTAGAATACGAGGAATACTGCTAAATATTGAGAAAAAAACTATGAGTCTTTCATTTTTTCAGAGTTACATACCGGAATTCAACCAGTCACTATGTGACTCACAACTAGTGCTTTAAAAGAACTGCAAGGAAAGTGTTTTAGTGAATGATGCTGTGCCAGGAATCTTGTAGTTTCAGATGATCCTATTAAGCATTTGCAAGAATGTTTTTTTTCAAATACCAAATAATTTATTCTTAGTATTGAGAGAGAAGAGCAGTAAGGAGGTTGTTCATGAATTGGCCATGAATTTTGTCCATGCCTTAAAGTCTAAAGTGGAGTTATGCAGTTTTCTTCTAAAGTGTGCTTGTTGTATCTGAAATTCAGAGGGAACCTCTATCCATTCTGAGGTTGTTGGCCATTGTGGAACTAATATAGCTTGGGGAGGAGGGGGAGAATTAATAATAATCAGGAAGGAGGTGGGGCTAAGGGATCAAGGGATGCTTTAGAATAAGACCTTTCTTCTACTCTGGAAGAGAACTCAGCATCTACTCTGCAAAGTAAAGTTAGAAAGAAATCAATCATCACAAAGGTTAGACCCTTCCTGGCTTCAAAACCTGGTAATATCACTTACTACCATTGTCATATTAGGCATATCATTTCATGTTTTCAGGGTTCATTTTTCTCATCTTTAATATAAAGGGGATAGACTAGAAGATATCTTAGATCATTTCTAGCTCTTCATCCTACATATCTTGACCCCATAACTCTACTCACTACTGTACAAGAGATGGACATTCCTTTCTACTGTTGAGAGAATGAAGAAAGTTATTATAACCTTAACTCTGCCTAAAAGAAGAAATGAAAAAAATTACATAAGAAGAGTTAAAAATGGAACCTGATTGCCTAACATACTTAGGATGATAGAGGTTTTATATGAAGAGACAAATTCCTATTAATTTTTGGATTTTTTTTTTTGCTTCAACATGGCAATGCAGGTGAGAGGCACTTCAAATATGGTATTTGGGTGATGTTTAATGGGATGAGCTTGTGCTAGTGCAATGGTGACTATAAACTCTAATAAGAATTAAAAGTGCTTTAAAATGGGAAATGAACAGGAAACAATGATTAGGAAAGGGAAATGAAGGGAAAAGAGAAAGAGTTAAGCATTTGGCATGAAATAAAATGTGTTAAATAAGTTTTCATGTTTAACATCTTCAAGCAGTTGCTTTGCAAAAATGGCCATTGGAGCAAGTTTTCATCTGTGCATTCTTTCGGGAGAAGTTTTCACATACCTGGGGTAGCCTTCTAGAAGAGGGAATAAGGCTGACAATTTTGCACAACTCTGCTTCATTTCGATCCAATTCATGAGCAAGTCAACATGTTACTCCATGATGTTACTGGTCTGCAAGTGGGAGGTGGATGACCACATATTAGAAGAAATAGGCTAATTTGATATTAGATTACTATTTAGAAGTAGTAGGCTGAAACTCATGATTGGACTGTTTTTTTAATTAAGAATAAGTGGGAGAAATAAAGGTTATTGAAAGGAGTAACATTATATTAAGAATACTATATTATATTTGGGTGAAACCAGGTGGAGAGAAACATGATGGAAAGAATTTGGATGAAGATCAATGGAGGGAGAAGCAGAAAAGTATGTTCTACAGGTCACTTGGACAGAAAAAGGAAATAGCTGAGAAGTTTGGGAAAGAGGTCACAAACCTATTGTATATGTGTGTTAGAATAATAAGGGGAGATTTCAATTATCCACACATGTACTAGAGTTCTCATGCTGCCAAAATTAGGACAGCTAATTAAGTTTTGATTTGCTTAAATGGTCATTTCATTTTCAAAAGTAATAGGGACCCAAAAGGGGAAATTCTGTTCTATAGAGAAGGGCATCATCATCCTATCAATCACCCAGGCTTACAGCCTAGATGTTATCCTCCATTCCTTACTCTCTCACTCCAATCTGTTGCCAAAATCTGGTGGTTTTACCTTCTGACCCTCTTGCATACTACTGAGTAGGCCCTTATTACCTCATATCAAGAATAATTGCAATAACCCATTCACTCATCTCCCTGCTCCATTTCTCTACACTCTAATCCATCCTCTATTCATGTTAAATTGATCAATTGATCTTCCTAAAGTACAATGTGGACCATATCACTCCCTATTCAATAAATTCCAATGACTCCTTATTGCCTCCAGATTAAAATTTAAAATCTTTCATTCCTACATAACATTGATCTGAACAAGTTTAGGTTCAGATATGGAATGACTGCAGAATGGGTCTCAGCTACTGCTAGCTTGGCTCATAAGGTCATTCCAAAGGTTACCTGAAGGTCATTTTTTGTTCCTTTGGGCATTGATGTTGGACTGTTTAAGCTCCGGAATTCCTAAAGCCTGGAATGCTCTCTTGGCCTTTTGAAATATTATTGAAACTTCTTACTCTTTCCCTAGAACAGAAAAAAAATCAGAAACCAAGAACTGAGGGTCACTTCACAGAGGCACATGGATTCAGATGGAAAAACTTTCCCTTTATACTATTCTCTCTCACCAGAGGAAAGCAGTCCAACCAGAAAGCCAGTCAAAGAGAAAATATCCAAAGGGTCTAGGTTGTGACTGATTTAGGCCTTTTGCAGATACTCCACTTGAATTATGCAATGTCTAGGAGCAACCTGTGTTCATCAGTTGATTTAATTTATCCAATAATCATGAGAGTAGGAGAGAAGGAAGATTGTAAAGGAGATGGATCAGTCTCTCATCAAATTAAAGAGTATTCAATCTGACAACAAAGTATGAAGAAATCCCTCAATTGATCTGAAGGAAATATAAAGTGATTAAATGAAGGCAACTGATGAATGTGGGGAACTTCCTATGATTGGCAAAGAATATTAACCAAGCCCCTTTTGGCTTCAGTAAAAAGTAAGCTGTCCCCATTCTAAGACAGCTAGCTATGGAAGAAGAATCCAGTTCTTGAATTCACTCTTCACTTTTCCCCACTTTCCCCTTTTGGAAGGTTTTCAATTTTGTTCTGATATTTCTAATTTGCTTGACACTCCCTGCTATTATCCCTAAATGGAGCTACCTGGGATCAGGCCCTGTCTCATTCCATAACCCTATTCTTGGATCTAGAATTGGGATTAAACTTTACCTACTGTTGCAATATGCTGCTTTTGCCCTTGTCTATCAGTGTAGTAGCTCTGGACCTTTGTTAACTTGGCCTTTACCCACTTCTAGAGACTTTGGGACATATGATGTAGTCTTGTTAGAGGAGTTCATTACTGTTTTTCTTTGACTTTGTCTAATCTTTGTTTCCTCTGCTGATATTCCTATGGTGATATTAGGGAAGCTGTGTTTTGCTCAAACTTTATATCACCATTTTTGCCAGAAGTCCCAGACATGGTTGTCTTTTCTAAATCCAAGTATAATATGTGTGTCTAGACCTTAACCAGAAAGAACTAGGTAAGACCTTCTCCTCTCTTATGTCTCTTGGATAAGGTATAAACTGAAATTTTCTTGCACCTTTTTTGCATCTTTCTTGGTATGTCTTTGTTCTGGTAAGGAGTCAAATTCTCAGTTGCAGAATAAACAATTTAAAATCATATTGATGATGTTCATGTATTTGAAATGGATCTTGAGTGTGGCCTTCGAAAGAGCAGTTAGACAAAGAAAAGGGACTGAAGATAAACTTGACTTGATTCCCTGGAGGATCATACGGTTGTATGACTTTATTTTCAGTGCAAAAATACAACTCTTTAGGGACCCATGTCCATCTAGGAACCAGAAGCAGATGGAGAAACAAATCCGTGGTGACACAGATACAGGCAGACACTGACACATAATTCTGCAAGTAGGCCAGAACAACCAGGGTCCCCTAGGAGAGGGTAACTAGTGCCAGATGGAGACAAAGATTGTTGGGGTGACAGAGATATGGAATGAGAGAGCAATTGCCAGATGAGGCAGAGGGAGAGAAATATGAATGTAACAGGGAGCCTTGATATGGAAAAATAGTTTCTCCACAACAATGAAAATCACATGTAAGGTTTCCTGGTAGTTCCAGTCTGGCACTATCAATCTGGAGCACATAGTTCCATTTGTAGTTAACTCTCTAATAATTCTGAGTGCTTTTCCCTTTCATTAGTAGGGGTAGAGAGGAGTGCCAAAAGTCTATAACAGTCTCTAGTCATAGAGGAGGCCCACCTGAGAGAAAAAGGGAATTGTTTATTTTTTATGAGCATAATTATTAATCCAATGGGCTAATGGAACAATTTAGAATAACCCCTCATTTTATAGAGGCAAGGTGATTTGCCCAAGATAACATAGGCATTAGTAAGTAGCTCTAATTCCAATTCCAATGCTAATTTTTTTTTTTTGCTATACTAGGGGTCCTTAAAAATACAAAAGCTATATTTTAATGTGCCCAAAGGATTCTCTTAATTAGGACACTAGTCATAGAAATTGTTGAGAGAAGCTTCTGAGATTGAACTCATATGAGTTCAGAGTTTTGATAATGGTCCACAAGTCCCACTCCATGTTGGAGCTGGGGAGAGGAGGAGGAGGAAGGTTGCTTCATCAAGAAATATTGGTCACTGAACAAGATCTACCCAGCTTTTAAAGGATTTTACTTTATCTCTCTTCTGAATTTGTGGTTTAGAACTCTGAGCTTTGTCCTTATACTTCTTAGATGTGGCAGGAAAGAATTCAGAGTAAGTGCCTTCGGTCTTTAGAATTAATGTAATTGTTTTCAATTGTGTCCAACTCTTCATAACCCATTTTGGGGTTTTATTGCCAAAGATACTGGAATGGTTTGCTATTTCCTTTCCCAGCTCATTTTACAGATGAGGAACCTGATGAGGCAAATAGGGTGATTTGCTCAGAGTAAGTGCCTCAGGCAGAATTTGGATTTTCTTTATTCCAAGTCCCACATTTTATCCACTATGTCACCTAGATTCCATACCCACTGAAACAGCTATGAAAAACAGCAATAAAGAGTGAAAATAAATATTGAGAGAGAGAGCATTTACATAGCAGGCAAAGAGACATTACTTTTCATTTCTTTTCACAATGTAGGTCACACTTAAAATTGTATTCTACACATTTGCATCAGGATGAAAAGAGCACTGAAGTAGGAGTCAGGAGAAGCATGAGTTCTTTTTCTAGTTCAACCACTAATGAGCTATGTGAATTCAGGTAAGCCATATCTGTCTTCTGGGTTTCATTTTCCCTGGATTTGAAATGATTAGAGATCAAATGTGCTTTCAAACAGCCATTCTTTGACTCCATGACATGCTGAAGTAGGAAGATTTTCATGCTTAGGTGACTTTGCAACACCATTGTGCATCCAATTTTCAGCAAAGAGCTACTCTTTTCATTTTAAAGGTACTTTTCTGAAGAAGGAAGGATGACTAAACCATTTTTCAGATGCCCTTCTCTTACCTTCATATATATACAGCTATAAAAAAGAGATCTTAAGCTTTTTTTCTAGTTTGCTTGTCTGAGCCCCAGTTACACTTACTCAAGGATTTCATTTTTAGAGGTGTCAGTGGATTTCAATTGTAGCACAACTTTTAAAATTGTTTCAAAATACGTTAAGAGAACCAAACACTTAAAACTCTTATTCTTGGTACTTAGCAGATGCTATAAAAATAATTGTTTCCTTGCTTTCTTCTTCTAACTTGGACTTATTTATCTTTTGTACTGTTCTTGTATTGGATTGTTGATGACTAATTGGAAAGGACTCTAATTGCCTATGTTTATGTACTTGTCAGATAAATATTGACTTGATTATTGTGTGCTACCAATTTGTTATAAAAGCCATGTGAGGTATTTGGCTGTGTGTACGGAACAGTAGAAGCCTTATTTGGATATCTTTCTCCCTATTACCTATAAGATCAAATATAAAATACAATTTGGCTTTCAAGCTCTTCGTAATCTTGCCCCTTACTACTTTTCCAGTCTTACATTTTACTCTACTTATTCTATGATGCAATGACATTGGTTCTCCTTGCTGTTCCTCACATAAGGCACTTCAATTTCAGACTCTGAGAATTTTTATTATCTCCATGCCTGGAATGCTCTCATTCATCTCTACCTCCTAGCTTGCATAGCTTCCTTCAAGTTTTATATAAAATCCCACTTCCTGAAAGAATCCTTTCCCAATATTCCTTAATACTAATGTCTTCCCTTCTAGGTTACTCTAATGTACCCTACATGTATCTTTGTACACAGTTTTTTTTGGAGGGATTGTATATTTTCTCTCCTATTAGAATATGAGCTCTTTGGGTCAGGGACAATTTATTGTCTTTCTTTGTTTCCTTAGCACTAAACATAGTGTCTAGAATATAGTAAAGGTTTAATATTGTTTCTTGAGACTGACAATATCTTGGTTGTCTAAATAGGTTATCCCCTAGAAAAGCAAATCCTTGTTTACTTCTACTTCATATAACTCAGATCATGGTAGGTAGCTAGGTTAAAAAAAATTGAAATATATGTAACTTTAGCCTTTAAAAGTATATTACAATATTTCCTCAAGATGAACAGAGCAGGGAAGCCAAATTTCTCAAAGCTATTCCAGCAAGACAAAAAAAGAGCAGCGTACTTCCAGCAAAGATTAATAAATCCAAGACAAAACTATAGTTTGTGCATTTTGTTAGTTCAGCTTCAAACAGAGAAAATTATTTATTTGCCTTTGGAAATTAAAAAAGAATCCAAATAGAAAGCTGAAACTGGGAAAACACTTTATCTAAGTCTTCCAGGTTAGGGACTAATAACAAGCTTAGGAAACATGGAGTCTGCAATCCTATCACTGCAACTATTAATGGTGTTCAGGGGTCTGAGTGATTCACCTAAGGAAACCAATAATCATGCCATGCCCTGGATTAGATTATACTGGTGCAGAACACCCAAAACAGAAATTTTATTGGGCAAAAGACTTTGCATTTCTTAAGTACTATACATATTGAGATGTGTCAAGAACACAATAATCATTACTGACCTCAGATAATTCAAATTAGAACCAAAAAAGTCCCATGATTCCTTCCAGAAATGCACAGAGCCTGACACTCATCCAAAATCTCAATTCAGTAAGGAAATTGGGAAAATGAACATCACATGTTTATCTTGAGGTCTATTGAAATTTCTGGAAGAAATGAAGCAAGAAGTTTTTTTTTTTTAAATTATATAAATGAAATGAGATGTCTACAGAAAAGAATAAGAAGGAGAATAAACAGTTTACTACTGGAGGTGAAAATTTTATTCCAGTAGCAGACTTTTGAAAATTAAATTGGAGCAGAAAAAAAATTGATGACTCAAGACAAAAAAAAAAATGTTGGTTGGTTGGTTGGTTGTTCTTCACTCTTGAAGAGGATCAAAATGATATTACTATGTTAGACTTCAGTTATAGTGTATCTGACTGTGGCTGATCAGATTGATATGAGCTTGGAGTGTTCTACCACAAGTTGGACATGAATTGTCCCTATGAACATTTGGAGTGGATTCTCTGATTTTGAGCATCTTGTATTTCTTCTGAGCTAATTTAATTCTGCTTTGTTCGTAGAGCACAGCACCTTTTCTGATGAGAGATGTTGCAAGGTCCTGTGTCAGGATCTCCCATGCCATACAATCAATTCTAAAGTTGAGATATTTTGAGGGTATCCTTGTATTGCTTTTTCTGACTACCTTGTGAGTGCTTGCCCTTTGTGAGTTCTCCATAAAATAATCTTTTTGGCAAGCATATGTGAGGCATTTGAACAATGGGCCTGCCTAATGGAGTTATGCTCTCTGCAGGAGATTTGGAATGGTTGACAGTTTAGTTTGAGAAAGGACCTCAGTGTCTGGTATCTTATCCTGCCAGATGATCTGCAGGATCTTCCTAAGACAATTCAAGGAGAAGTGATTCAGTTTTCTGGCATGGCACTGATATACTGTCCAAGATTCACAGGCATAAAACAATGAGATTAGCACAATGGCTCTGTAGATTTTAAGTTTGGTATTTAGTCTTACTGCCTCTCCCACATTTTCCTTCACAGCCTCCCAAATTCTAAGCTTGTTCTGGAAAGGCGTGTGTCAGTCTCCTTATCAATGTGGACATTCCTGGAAAGTATACTTCCAAAGTAAGAGAACTTATCCACAGCATTCAAAATTTTACCATTTGCTATAACTGATGGTTCCACACATGGATGGTGTAGGCTGATAGAGGATCTGCGTTTTCTTGGTGTTAATTGTTAGGGCAAAATTAGCACAAGCAGCACAGAACTGATCCATCTTTTGTTGCATCTCAGCTTTAGAGGCTGCACTAAGTGCACAATAATTTCCAAACAAAATATACATTACAAATCAATATAAAAACAATTGTGAAAACTTGTATAAACTGATAAAGAATGAAATGAGCAGAACCAGGAGAACAAAATAATATATAATAATAATAGCACTGCAAAAACCACAAACTTTGAAAACTGTAAGACCCTTGGTCAACACAGTAGACATCCATATTTCAAGAGGGTTGATTATAAAGTATGCTTTCTACCTCCTGCCAAAGAGAGGTGATGTATTCAAGATGCAGAATGAGATTTTTTTTTAAATGACCAATGAGGTAATTTATTTTGCTTTACTATACGTAATAGAGAAAGAACAGATCAATGAATTGGGCATATAACTGTAAAAACTAGAAAGTCAACTACAAACCAAAATAGAAAGTTTTTAAAATGTAAAGAAAAATTCACTAGAAAAGCACCAAACTAACAAGTAAAACCTAGAATCTCTTTAAAACAAATAGATGAACCATTAGCCAGTGTGATTTTTAAAAGAGGAAAAACCATATTGTCAGTATTAAAAACCAAAAAAGAGAAATCAAAATAAATGAAGAAAGTGATAATGGGAATTATTAGAAACTCTTTTGCCTAATTTTATGGAAACAAAACTGACCATTTATTTTTTTTCTTTTTTTTATTAAAACTTTTTATTTGCAAAACATATGCATGGGTAATTTTTCATCATTGACCCTTGCAGAGCTTTCTGTTACAAAATTTTCCCTCTTTCCCCCCATCCCCTCCCCTAGATGGCAGGAAGTCCACTACATGTTAATTATTTTAAAATACTTGACAAATCAAATATGTATATACATATCTATATAGTTATCTTGCTGTACAAGAAAAATTGGATCTATGAGAAAAAAAGATCTGAGAAGGAAAACATAATGCAAGCAAATATCAATAGAGAACGTGAAAATGCTATGTTGTGGTCCACCCTCAGATCCTACGAGCCTCTCCCTGAGTGTACATGGTTTTCTTTATCACTGAACAACAACTGGAACTGGTTTGAAACATTTTATTGTTGCAGAGAGCCATGTCCATCAGAATTGATCATCATATAGTATTGTTGTTGCCATGTATAATGATCTCCTGGTTCTGCTCATTTCACTCAGTATCAGTTCATGCAAGTCTCTCCAGGCCTCTCTGAAATCATCCTGCTGGTTGTTTCTTACAGAACAATAATATTCCATAACATTCATATACCATAATTTATTCAGCCATTCTCCAGTTGATGGGCATCCATTCAGTTTCCAGTTTCTAGCCACTACAAAAAGGGCTGCCACAAACATTCTTGCACATGTGGGTCCCTTTCCTTCTTTTAAGATCTCTTTGGGATATAGGCCCAGTAGAAACACTGCTGGGTCAAAGGGTATGCACAGTTTGATAACTTTTTGAGCATAGTTCCAAATTGCTCTCCAGAATGGTTGGATCTGTTCACAGTTCCACCAACAATGTATCAGTGTCCCAGTTTTCCCACATCCTCTCCAACATTCGTCATTATCTTTTCCTGTCATCTTAGCCAATCTAAGACAGGTGTGTAGTGGTACCTCAGAGGTGTCTTAATTTGCATTTCTCTGATCAATAGTGATTTGGAGCACCTTTTCATATGACTAGAAATAGTTTTAATTTTATCATCTGAAAATTGTCTGTTCATATCCTTTGACTATCGATTGGAGAGTGGCTTGAATTCTTATAAATTTGAGTTAATTCTCTATATAGTTTAGAAATGAGGCCTTTATCAGAACTTTTAAATGTAAAAATGATTTCCCAATTGATTGCTTCCCTCCTAATCTTGTCTGCATTAGTTTTGTTTGTGCAAAAACTTTTTAACTTAATATAATAAAAATTATCTATCTGGTGTTCAATTAAGAGTTCCAGTTCTTCTTTGGACACAAATTCCTCCCTTCTCCACAGGTCTGAGAGGTAAACTATACTACGTTCCTCTAATTTGCTTATAATATCACTCTTTATTTCTAAATCATGAACCCATTTACATCTTATCTTGGTATATGGTGTTAGGTGTGGGTTAAGCCCTAATTTCTTCCATACTACTTTTCAGTTTTCTCAGCAGTTTTTGTCAAATAGTGAGTTCCTATCCCAGAAGCTGGGGTCTTTGGGTTTATCAAACCCTAGATTGCTATAGTTATTGCCTCGTTTGTCCTGTGATCCTATCCTATTAGTTTGGGTAGTATTGTTATTTTTATTATATTTGCTTGGCCTACCCATGAGCATTTGATATTATTCCAACTGATTAGGTCTGTCTTTATTTGTGTGAAAAGTGTTTTGTAGTTTAGTTTGTATAGTTCCTGGCTTTCCCTTGGCAGATAGATTCCCAAATATTTTACATATAATGCTTGTTGATGGTTTTAAATAGATGCTACTGATCATTTTAAGGAAAAACCCATTTATTCCTATACTCTCTAGTGTTTTTAATAGGAATGGGTGTTGGATTTTATCAAATGCTTTTTCTGCATCTATTGAGATAATCATATGATTTTTGTTAGTTGGTTATTAATATAATTGATTATGCTGATAGTTTTCCTAATATTGAACCAGCCCTGCATTCCTGGTATAAATCCTACTTGATCATAGTGTATTATCCTGGGGATGACTTTCTGTAATCTCATTGCTAGTATCTTATTTAAGATTTTTGCATCAATATTCATTAGGGAAATTGGTCTGTAGTTTTCTTTCTCTGTTTTCACCCTACCTGGTTTAGCTATCAGCACCATATCTGTATCATAGATGGAATTTGGTAGTACACCTTCTTTCCTCATTATTTCAAATAGTTTATATAGTATTGGAATTAATTGTTCTTTGAATGTTTGGTAGAATTCACATGTAAATCCATCTGGCCCTGGAGATTTTTTCTTAGGGAGTTGATTAATAGCATGTTCTATTTCTTTCTCTAAAATGGAGTTATTTAAATAATTTATTTCATCTTCTGGTAACCTGGGCAATTTATATTTTTGTAGATATTCCTCCATTTCATTTACATTATCAAATTTATTGGCATATAGTTGGGCAAAGTAACTCCTAATTATTGCTCTAATTTCCTCTTCATTGGCGGAAAGTTGAAAGTTCTCCCTTTTCATTTTTGAGACTAACAATTTGATTTTCCTCTTTCTAATATTACTTAAACTGTTTAAAAAAATAGAGAAAAAAAATTGTTTCCCTAGATTCTTTCTGTTACAGAGAAATCAGAGAAAGAAATCTATTTACCAGTATCTTTAATGAATAGCAATGAAAAAAAATTAAATAAAATATTCACAAAGAGGCTACAACAACATATTGAGAAGATTACAAACTATAACCAAGTAAGTTTTATCCCAGAAATGCAAGACTGGCTCAATATTAAGAATAATATTCCACTAGGGGAAGAGTATAACTGGAGGTTGAAAGGGGCATTGTGAAACTGTCCTTTCTGATTTGGGCTGACTAAATGTTATAGCTCAGGATTTGAGTAACTTCTGGCTACTTCTGGTGACTCAGTATTGAATGATGGTTTAAGGATGACAAAACCTCCCTGTTATTAAGTCAGCATGTGTTGATGATTCACAATTCTTTAATATGGGAGTGACGTCATATGGCTGTCTTTTTTCTTAGATTCTCCATGAGACCAGCTGTTGTTTTGTAGGAAGAAGGGGAAGAACTGCAAAACACAAAGCACATTAACTCTAGGTTTCAGACTGCTTTTTTGTACTCTTGTTTCTTTGCCTGATCTTAGGTGACAATGTCTATATCAAAAAGGTCTGTCTATACTTGGAGACAACTCTGTTACCAAAGAATTGGTAGGTACCAGATCTCTAAAACGGAATTGAAGGTACTAGTAGCAGTTTCTCTTTGGAGAAATCCATCACTGGCAAGAGAAGTCCAAGCCTGGCCTGAATGGGCAGTAGACAGATTTTAATGGATCAGTGCAGAACAAAGGTGAAGTGCAAAAATGCTTATTTGATAGTAGCAAAAACTGATTTATGTTCCACTGAAGTTTAATATCATCTTGGAGAGTGATTGAATGGTGGGTACAATTGTAAGTATTAGTTGTTTTCAGATCCTGTTTTGTCTTTTTGTCAAATGTATTCTTGGAGGGGGCAGCTAGATGGCAGCTAGGTGGCGCAGTGGTTAGAGCACCAGCCCTGAAGTCAGGAGGACCTGAGTTCAAATCTGGTCTCAGACACTTCCTAGCTGTGTGACCCTGGGCAAGTCACTTAACCCCAATTGCCTCAGCAAAAAGCAAAAAAAAAAAAAAATGTATTCTTGGAGATATTTTGTATTTGAATGTCTTGTGTGTGTGTTTAAAATAAATTCTGAGGCAGTAAATGATAGAGAACTGGGCCTGGAAGTCAAACCTGGCTTCAGACTCTTACTAGCTGTGTAATCCTGCACAAGTCATTTAACCTGTTTGCCTCAGCTTCCTTATCTGTAAAATGGTAAGAATAAAAGCTCCTACCTCTTAGGTTGTTGGAAGGATCAAATGAAATAATAATTGAAATACTTGTACATTGAATACCTTTGTATTTCTTGTTAAGGAAAATCCTGATTAGATCAGAGGTTCTTAACTTTTTTTATCATGGATCCTTTTGACAGTCTGAAAGCAATGGACCCCTTCTCAGAATAAAGTTTGTATTGGGAAATCAATTATATTAAAAACAGATATTAATTTTTTAAAGTTTATAAACCCTAGGTTAAGAATCATTGACTTGGAAGCTTAGACACAAGTCAAAATTTAAACTTTATAATATTGCCCTCAGAGTACCAGGGTGTCACAGCTTTTACTATATTGAAGCCTGATTCCTTCAGTTTTTATTTTATCAGTCACACTAAAACTCTTTCTAGGGTATTAAATTTCACACTCTTAACAACTGTTTGTTGAGAAGACACTTTGATAAATGGTTTCTAAAATTAAAATAACTATTGCGCTAGGATCTCAAATGGGCTTGCTCAACAATACATTAAAGAGAAGTCATCATTTTTGTTTTTGCTCAGGCAGAAACACTACTGATTTAAAGATGAAAACGATCAGGATGATATCAACCAAACTGGGATTAAGCTTCACTAAGCATCCATGAGATCTACAGGGTCAATAAATATTTAAGAAATATGAGATAACACATGATAGAAAGTGTAATCATTATTTCAAAAGAGAAAATCCAATTAAATTCATCAAACATTTATTAAGCATAATTATATATACTAGCTGCTGGGGATTCAAATGCAAAAATGAACTAGTTCTTGCTTTATAGGAGCAGGGGAATTTTATGATGAAGATATGATTGGTAAAAATAAATTAGACAAAATAAAAAAAGGATAGATAGAAAATGGATAGGAAAATAAATGAATTATTGATTGTTAAGAAAGTACAAGGCCATTTGAAACAGAAGAGAGTATTTGCAACTGATGAGAGGAGGATTTCAGGGAATATTTATTGAGGAAGAGACACTGGAGTCATAAAATTTAACAAAAATAAAGATTTTGGAAGATAAAGATAAGAAAGAAATACGATAGCCTTGGAGACTGAGGCGGTTATGAAAATGCATGAAGGCAGAAGATGGAAAATACCTAATCATCCTTTTTCCCTCCTGGATGTGAAATATGAAATGTGAAATAAAAAGATAGGTTGGATCAAGGTTTAAAAAGACTTAGAAATTTATATTTGATCATTTAATTATTAAGAAGCAGTCTAGGGTTGTAGCATTGTGAATGGAAAAAAAGGGAATGAATGAGAAAGATTGAGGATATAGAATCAATTATACTTTTCAATTGATTGAATATAAGGTGAAGGAGAAGGGTCAGGGTCATGAAACTGGATAACTAGCAAAGTTATGGCATCATCAATAGAAATAGGAAAATTTGAAAGATAGCAGAATTTAGTGGAAGAGAGAAAGAGATGATTTTTTTCAGATGAAATGCCTGTCTGGCAGGCAGCTGGAGATGCAAAATGTAGAAGGTGATTCAGCCTACATATATAGATTTGGGAATCATCTACGTTAGACTTAGAGAGATGAGATCATCAAATAAAAAAGTATAAGGAAAGAAGAAAAGAGATGGAAGGATCTTGGTGGTCATTCACATTTAGTAGGATTTGAAATGGACAATAATCTAGCAAAGTAGTCTGAAAAGAAGCCATCATATAGGTAGGAAATCCAGGTTTTAGCAGTATGGTCAAATTAGAGGTAATTCCCAAGAAGAAAGGATGTTCATTACTATCAAAAGCTACATCGAAGATAAAGAAAATGAGAACTAAGAGAAATCCATATTAAGCAGTTAATGGATCATCAATCAAGTGATGATGAATAGTTTCAATATGATGATAGGTCAACAGTCAGGTTGCAAGAGGGTTGAGAAATGAATATAAGTTTTCAGTAAGTGAAGGGTGATATGGCCAAATGGTGAAGAAGTGGAGGAAACAAATGTGAATATCTTCTTTGAAGTTTGGAATTAAGAGGAAAAACTACAAGATAAAAACTTAAAGGAATGGCAAGGTCAAGTGAAGATTTTCTAAAGGAAAAAATGAGAGAAAGAGGTGGAGAAAGAAACAGAAATAAAGAGAAAGACAGAGAGACAATATTGGGGGGACAAGAGCTTATGAGAATATGAATCTATGATCAATTAAAGAGTAGATAAGAGAAATGGCCTCAAGGACACAGATATAGAGTCTTGGCAAGCTGATAGAGGAGAAAAGGAAATTCATATTAGATGTCAGTCTACTTGGCTAAGTAGAAGATGAGGTCACTTACTGAAAGAAGACTATTAAGAGTGGAATTGGGAATTTCAGAGGGGAAAGCTTTAGAATAGCCATTATGGGAAATGTGATAAGAAAATGATATGGAATGAATATGATTGACTTACAGCAGTGAAGATCCAGTTATGGTTAGATAGTATGAATTTGTAGTGGAACCAATGAGCACAGTTTTATAGCATCACAAAATTTATGGGTTGAAGGGAACCTCTGAGATTGTTTAATCCAAAATGTATACCAAAAAAAGAATCTTAAGTTTAATACACTAGACTAGAAGTCACCTGAACTTTCTTGAAGGCTTCCAGTGAGTTAGAATGCTGAATTTTCTTAGGCAGTCCATTTTACTGGACAACTCTAAACATTAAGAAGTCTTTATTTCCATCAAATTTAAATTTGCCTCTATAATTCCGACATTCTGCCCCTCTCTCCTCTTGGACCAAAGTAAACATGTGATTCTTTTTCTATTTCATTCAATTTTATTCTGGATTAGACAGAATAAATTTAATCACATTTACTTTAGGATGTTTTATTACTTTGAAGTTAGGGGAGGCAAGGAAAGGTGCCAGGGTTGTGAAAATTTGGCATTGGCAAGGCAAGAACAGAAGAACAAGGAACAAAGGATTTAAGGATACAAGAACTGATTTTTTTTTTAAATGGGTTAGTTATAGAGTCAAAACTGTGAAGGAACCAAGAGAAATTAGAGCCAGAAAAATGACCTAGGAAAAAAGGAAGGGGTATTAATATTTTAGGTAAGCCTACATCTGATTTATGACAAAGCTGACACTTTTGGAAGAAATGAAAAGGCCATAAATCATCATCAATCAAAATTACCCTGTTACTTCATTCCTAAAACAAAACAAAGCAAAGAACAAACCTCCTCACCTAAGTGCTTCCAAACCTTGGATTTTAATCCAAATTCTACTATTAAATATATAGGCATGCATCTATATATTTAGATATGTGATTTATTAAGATGTACGTAAACATATATCTATATGTTTAATATTAGTATCTGGATACTAATGATACTTATATCATAACATAAACATATATAGAACTATATAATATTAATATTATGTGATCTTAAATAACACATAAATCTCCTTGGACTTCAGGGTTTTTTTTTCCTCTTTTAAATTACTACTTTGGACTAGATGATCTCATAGGGTCCCTTCTAGCCCTGACATTCCATTCTACCACAAATATCTAAAGAAAACCAGTGCTATTGATTTCATTATTTTCAGCAAAGTGAAACTTTTCACTTAGAAGTAATTGCTGAAACTACAAATCAATAAAAGCATGGAGTTTCTAAAACAATAGTAAAGTAATGAATTACAGGAAATCCTGTGATTTTTCTTGTCTTAAAAAACATTCTAGTTTTTTCATACTTTTTTTTAATGCTACAACAGTATATTCCATTGAAATGTGGGACTGAAAATTCAACTGGACTAAATATCTCAAGATTAACTAAAAAATAAAAATCTTAGTGTATAATAATCCAACATAAAGCATAAAATGTATAGCCTAACACTAGTAATTTCTAAGTAGTTATACAAAACACTTGTATTCTGATTTTGAGATCACAAATTATATTAGAGTACATGAACCTTGAGAAAGCAATGTGAAGAATTACTTCTGATACAAGTGTTTTGTATAACTACTATACTAGCTATACTTTTTTCCATTTTGAACCTGTGTCTTGACCAAGAATTCTAGGACTACTACTTGATTAAAATGATATACTGCAGGGTAGAAGTATACTTTGCCAGATCCATCATCAGTTCTATTAACATAATTGTGTATATGTGTTTGTTAGTGTAATAAAAAGTCAGAAATAGACTGTGCTCTTTGACTATACTATGTTAAAGATTTTGATCAATTGATTAAAGTTATCCTCAAGTAACTGAGAATTTCTTACCCCTATGACCTGATGGTTACGCTGTAATTCCTTGAATTTGGGGATCAATATTCATTCTCATTATCAAATAACTCTACATCACTGAAAATGGATAGAAAGCTGAAATGCAGTATGGCAAAAATTTAACTTAAACACTTTAAATATATTATATATTCTATATGAATGTACAACTTTAACATTAAAATCACACTTAAAAAAAGTAGAAGAGATCATATGCTCTTACAAATATGAATAGGTCACATTTCTTGTCTGTTTTTGTTTTTATGAAGAAATATTTGCTTTAGTAGGTATAATCACAGACAAATTTATTTTCTCCAAAATTTAAGGGCATATCCTTGCCCATACCATTTTATATTTGGGGGGAAAGGAAAGGGGATTAGCTCAGGTCTTCTATAGCAGAATAGTAATTCCAAGTACAAAATCCACTTCAGATTCATGTCTCAGACATGCTGACTTCTTAAGTCTGGCAGTGGGAAATCATTTCCAATACCTGAAACTATGGAGAACAAATAACAGGAAACAGAAACAAATACCCCAAGGCCCATTTCTCAAAACTGGAATGAAAGAGAAGAGCAAAGGAAGGAAGTTTGCCTCTCACACTGGTTCAGTTCATGGCAGCCATGCTGGGGGTGGACCACAATTTTCATCCTTTGAGTGCAGCAGGAAGGAACATGTGGGAAAGAGAGGCCAAAAAAAGTAGAATTGTACTCTTAATCAAACAAGGAATAGAAGCAATTACAAAACACAAAATAGATAACTTTGATTATGTGAAACTTAAAATCTGAACAATTAATATACTTAGGATTAGAAAATAAAGTGGTTGAAATGAGAAAAAAAATTGTTTCAAATTGTTCTGTTAAAAACTTGATATTCAAGATTTATAAACAATTAATAAATGAGATTAATAGTCATTCTCCAAAAGATAAGTGGGTTAGAAGATATGAGCAGTGAATGTTAGAGTAGCTGATTATTATCTACTTTTGATATGGTTTCCTTAGAGGGTGAGGAATACACTTAAGGTGAGGTGGGGGTGTTAGAAAATTCCTACTTAATGTTACAGGAGGAGGGGAAATGATGCTGAAAGAGCAGTTAATCATAACCATTTCACAGGAATGGTCAGCTTGGATAAATCTTCTACCATGATGACTCATGAGAAATTTTCCCACTCTGTGTCAGGGAGGTTATGCTAAAATGTTTAACTGTTTAATTTACTGAGGAGTTATCTATTCCAAATAGAAGTAAAAGAAAGGAACAGGAGTTTTAGAGAATAATTGCTTTGCAAGTTACCAAAAAACCCAACTTATACAGAAAATTCTTTTGATGTAAAAAACAATTAGCATAAAAAAATGAAATCACTCTTAAAGAAAAAGAACTTTTAAGCTCTTAAAATTTAGATTTATTTTCACATTTACTTCATTTAGGGGTGACACTGTCTAGAACAGCAATGTCAAATTCAAATAGAAATACAAAGTTGCAGAGTCACATATTGATTTAGAAAACCACAAATTAACCATATCTATGTTGTATTTTTATTTATTCCATTAAACATTTTCAAATAACATTTTAATCTTATTCCAGCAGAACTGGGAATTTTTCCAGTCACAAATGGCAAGTGTAATTGACAATTCAGGTAAAGCACAATGGTAGAACTTGGTCTTTATACTTCAGACTTTTGCATTTTTGTTCACTTGTTTGAATTATTCCAAAGACAAAACTAATTATGTGGGATAACGAACTTTTGTGCTCTATCCCTGATGGAAGGGTATGAATTTTAAACTCTGGGTACCCTAATAAAAATTTTATAAAGAAATCTCTTTTCACAACATTACTACTAAAAATTTCCTCACCACACTCCTTAGAATAATTAACACTCTTTTGTTTGTTTCTACCCCAGAGGCTGAAGCCATTTAAATACCCTTTCAATTTAGCTGGACCAAAAAGCTTCTGCCAGGCATATAAAATATGCTTTAGATGCGCTGTATTAGTACTAAAAGGAACATGCCATCTGGAAACTTAAATAAACATGATCATTTTTTTGCCATTTTTTTGTTGTTGGTATGGGAACATTTTTTAAAACAGAAAAAATAAAAAAGGACTTGATAGCGACTAAAAAAAATGCATAAAGCATGAGCAACTGGAAGACAGGAATACAAATTAATGTAGGGACCAGCCATTTGACAAAGCTTAAAAGCTGGAAGAGCTAGAGAAAAGGAAAGGACAGTTCAGAGGAGGGGCTCGTGGGGAAACTCTCCAAAAGGGCAGAGTTTAAGAAGTTCCTGGATAGGAGCCCCAGGGCATGAGGAATACTCTCATCCAGATTTTGTGTGCCTATAAAGAAGGCAGTTTAATCTGAAAGTGAGCCAAGGAGAGTCAGGGTAGGATTGCTTCACCTAAAAAATGAGTCACTTGCTATCTTAGTGGTGTGTGTGACTTAGAGAAAAGGAGTTAAGGGAAAGTGGGCAGAATGTTGCTGAGAAAAAAATCTTTGTACTGGGGTAAAGGGAAGGACTTGAAAGCTCTAGAAGATTCAGAAGGATTTGTTAGGGATCCAATTAATAAGCTAAATTACATCATATTAAGTAACAAGATAGTGTACCTATAATTAACCTACATATGTGTGTACCTATACATATACATACATACACATGAAATTTTATTCCTTTGTAGAGAAGTATTCTTGCAGTTTAAATTACTAAGTATTTTGGATTCAAAAGGTATTAGAAGTGAAGAAAAGATTCAAGAGATTCAAGAGTTGATTGAGCAGAGAATCCCCTAAACCCTAGTGTGTATGGTAGGGGGTGAGGAGGACAATTAGAAAAGTCAATTTTCATGAGTAAAAAAAATCCAACAACTTGGGGAGCATTTTGGTATAGAATTCTGTTGATTGAGAAGAAAAATCCAGAACTGAAAAATTTTTGAGAAGTTTATTAAGTCATCTGGCAGAGGGGAGAGCTGAAAAATGGGTGGCCCAATTTGCCAAACTGTGTGTAAATTTTACACATTATATAGAATTAAAACAGGAATAAGAAAACATCAGCTGATTGGTAGCACATGGGTGGTTTCCAGATAAGATACACATTTTCTTGAAATGTATGAGAGGAATCTCCTGACATTCCTTGCATCAATCTACAGATGCCCTGAAAGTTTCCTGGTCAGCATAACCTGGACATCTTGAATTAAGCATTGAATAAATTTGGCCTCTAAGCAACAAGTCTGGTTTCTTAGCCATTCCAGGCTAGGTTCAAACAGTGCAAAAAAAAAAAAAAAAGTTTTCTCATTGCTTTTTTTTAGTTTAGTTTTTTTTGTTTGTTTGTTTTGTTTTGTTTTTTAAGACCAACATTCCTGTACTAGCAGAAGCATAATTATGAAAACAAAGAACTAGGTTAAGGTTTAAAAGGAAGTTCATTAATACAACCAATCAGTGGATATATACCCTTCCATAGATGTCTTATCTAGAACTTAAGAGAATTCCTTTCTTGTGCAGTAAGATAACTGTATAGATATGTATACATGTATTGTATTTGTCATATAATTTATCCTATTTAGCATGTATTAGATTACCTGTCATCTAGGGATGGGGGGTGGGGGGAAGGAAAGGAAAAGCTTGGGAAAAAAAAAGTTTTTTGCAAAGGTCAATGTTGAAAGGTCACTCATATGTTTTGTAAATAAAAAGCTTTATTAAAAAAAAAAGAGAGAGAGAATTCCTTTAATTAGGGATAGGGGCTAAATTGGTGACAAACTTTTCCCAGCATCTTATTGTGAAAATTAACACTCTGAATCCCAAAAAGGATACAGTGAATGAACAGACTCAAAATAAGTGAAGCAATTTAAACTTTTTAATATACTCCAGCAGGAGTAAGTATAAAAACTACTTATTAGTTTACTTATACAATTCACAGGTATCAGAACTCACAATTATACCTTGTAATCCCACCCTAATCCTTCCTCCTCCTTTCCAGAGTTTCCATTGGAGGAGTCTCAAATGTCATTCCACTCCCACTATATTCAGTCCTTAATATGTTCCCCCTCCCTGATCATATATCCTATGTTCAAAGATAGTGACTAATCCCACCCTTGGAGTGTGTCATTTAATATGCTTGAGATTCATTAATCATGTGTGCTTGCAAAATAATTTGTGTCCGGTCATCATCCCCAGATGATTTTAGCCAGTTTTAGACCCCTTATCAAAACCCCCCATCAGAAACTTTATGTAGCTAGCATCCTGATTCACAAGGTGATTGATTAGAGAGATCTTAACAGGTTATTTTAACCCTTCCCTTCATATTTATTTTGTGTTTGAATAAATTCTACAAGCATTTTTGCTGACCAAGATGGTATAGACCATTAATTTGACTCCCCCCTCCAATTCCTTGTCTTTATAGTCAAATTACAACATCTGTGGAAATAAAACATTGTTTTCTCACCATTTCTTATATCATGGAGAAGAGGATCAAATTGAGTAAATATCAGGGGCTCTTAAATCAGGAGTCTTAGTCTTAAAGCAGGAAACAAGCCTTCTATATCAAAGCTGTCATGACCTATAATTGAATGTTGGGGTCCTCAAAATTTGGCAGTAGTAAAAGTTTTCTGGATGCACAATGACCAAAAATTAATTCAAAATCAAACATATAACAACACCAACAAGTCTTGCCAGAAACATGACAGCTCGGATTGTGGAAAAAATTTCTCAGGCGAAAAAGGGTAAGGAGTGGGAAAAGTTTAAAAAGCCCTGCTCTGTGCAATGTAGGGTGATTTCCCAGTCATTGAAAGAATACATATAGCTGTGAGTATTACAAAAAGTTTTTTTTAAAGACATGCATAATCCCATATTTCCTTCAATGTCATAAAAGTTGAACAAATTCAGTTAAGAAAAATTACTAACATCCCGTAAGGATTCAAACTGTAGAAGTAAACAAAGCCAAGTTACAGATTAAACTACATTCAATCAGTTTATTTTGCCTTGGTCATCTGATACTTGAAAATATTTTCTCTTGGAAATTCAGGAATAGGACTCATTCCTAGGTAGTTGTGGGAAATGTGTTTCTCTTAAATGGGTTTTTCCAGTAACTGGTTACAGTGGTAAAAACAAATTCAAATCTTGCAAAGCTAAGCAACTTTTTACTTGTCTTTTTGTCATTCTTAATAAAATGAAAATTAATCATATACATATATATATACATATATTTATACATGTTCTATATATGTCCTAGTTTTTAAAGAAAATAATCTAATCTTTTTATTTTTCTCAGTGAAATTTATAAAAATTTCATCATTCTCGATCATCTCATCACATTTTGCAATTATACTATCCTCCTTTTTGAGAACGTATATTATCCACATGTCACCCAGAAACAGTGAGATTCTTTAAGAACCTAATCTTTTACATGAATATATAGCTATCAATGATCACAATTTTTGAGAATAGCAAAATTAAAAACAGTAAGATATATCATACTTGCATCTCATCATTGTAACTCAGAAATGTTTGAGTATTATAAGAAATATTATTAACTTGAAAATGATGCCCAGAGGGTGATGCAATTGTATCATTGGAAAATATTAACTCTTCTTTTGATAGACTATTGTCATTATGGTTAAAACAAAATCTTAAGTATTTAATTGAGTATGAAAAATTGTAATTCCTTATTATTGTTCTGTAAGAAATGACCAGCAAGATGATTTCAGAGAGGCCTGGAGAGACTTACATGAACTGATGCTGAGTGAAATGAGCAGAACCAGGAGATCATTATACACGGCAACAACAGTACTATATGACAATTAATTCTGATGGACATGGCTCTCTTCAACAATGATATGTTTCAAACCACCTCCAATTGTTCACTGAAGAAAGCCATATACACCCAGAGAGAGGGATGCGAAATGTGGACCACAACATAACATTCTCATACTCCTTGATTGATGTTTGCTTACATTGTGTTTCCTTTATCTGATATATCGTTTGTGTAGATAAGATTTTTCTTGCACACCAATGATAAGTTTGGAAATATGTATACATATATTCGATTTGCCAATATTTTAACATAATTAACATGTAGTGGATATCCTGCCATCTAGGGGAGGGGTGGGGAGTTGGGGGGAAAAATTTGTAACGGAAAGCTATGTAAGGGTTATTGTTGAAGAATTACCCACACATATGTTATGCAAATAAAATAAAAATTAAAAAAAAAATTGTAATTCCTTGAGAAAATACCACAAACCTTGTAAATATCTGTGAAGTTCTTTAGGAACTTTCCAGATTTTCAGTCCCCTGGATCTTTGGCCTGAAAGAATATTATGAAATTCTTAAATAATGAAGTAGCTTAATGAGAAACTAGGATCTTTAACACATGAAGAAAAGGGGATTCCAAGTTTCATTTTATAAAGTTAGTTTTATCTGATTATTGAGTTTGAACAGACTACAGGAGACAGTGAAGAACCCTATGAGGCCATGAAGAGTCTGACATAACTGAATGAAGGAACAACCACAAAACAGAAAATCACTTCATTCTTCATTGGTATTCAATATTAATTATATAAAAAACAAGTATAGAGTATTTTTGAAACATATATACTTTTAATTCTTATTCACATGGTTCCTGAGTATGATGCCTTATTGTTAAATATCAATTGTATTTTTTATTAAGGTATGATCTACCTTAATAGGATCAGACTTCACAGTTAGTTACTAAATATAACCTCATTGTAAAATAGTTTTAGGACAAACTCAATCAATCAAATTTGGATTTATATTCACAAATGATTTTATTCAAAATCTCAAGGGCTATTAGCAGCTAGCATTCAAAATATAGAGCTCACTGACTTCAGATACCTCACCTAAAGATTTAAGGTGGCAGCCTAAATTTTCAAATCAAAATTTGGAAATTTATAGTAAAGATGTTATATTTCAGTTACACATTTCATCTCTAGTTTACAATGCTACAATTTCTACAAACCAGGAAAAAGATATTCTTTATTTGCATGTCAGTTTTTATTATAACCCCAACCTAGACACTCTTTTAGGTGGTATTGTTAATGTAATTTTTTTTCCCTAAAAACTGAAAGTTTATCAAAATATCAGTGTAAATAAGTCCCTGTCTATTGGGGAAAAGAATTTAGCATAAGCTGTTTCATCATTACTCTTCCTCATCATCCTAAGATTCCTTCTTGCATTTTTTAAAAACACTCTTTACAACTCAGCTGGGCTATGCCCTTAGAAATCTCCTAAGTAGCAGAATTTGTGAAAAATACTATACATGATACAAGATAAATGTTTTCCAGAGAAGCTCACAGAGAAGGTATAGAAAGATGAAAAAGGGTTCCTTACTGTTTGGGTATGAGTGGATCATGTGTGCCTAATCTTGATTAATAGTTCATTGACCAATATACAATATTCCCTCATTAACCTGAGGGTCCCAAATGAATGGATATAGGACTAATATTAAGCTACCACTTTATCAGTGTCAATCAATTAAAAGAATCTCAGAGCAAGATAAGACATAACATAAATGTTTATTAAAAGATTTCCTCTTGGCAGGTTACTTGGAACAACTGGTGGTCTTTGTATTTGGGTCCTGGACTACAGTGCCACATTCACCAGGAAATCAGGGCAGCTGCTTCTAGTACATAGTCACAGATTAGGCATCTAATTCATTCTTGCCATGCCTACATTAAGGGAGGAGACAGACAGACAGACAGAGGCAGAGACAGAGACAGAACTAGAGACAGAGGCAGAAAGAGATGAATGAAAAGAGCCCACTTGGCATTGATAGAGCTTTAATGAGTGGAGATGAAGTATAAAATAGCTAATGAGCTAGCTCCCTCTTGTAAATGTTTCAATAAAACTTGCATATTAGCTTTCCAAGTAATTTTTATAATTCTATTATATCATTCTGTGATTCACTATACTTAGAACAGTGCTTGGACATAAGAAGGTATTTAATAAATGTTTATTGATAGATTAATTATTGCTTAATATGTCTTTCTATGTAGGAATAAAATCATCTCTTGGTTTGCTTAATTAACTATTTAAAACATATTTAAAGTATAAAAATACAATAGAATAAGATTTTAGAGTAAAAACTCTAAAGTTGGATCAGTTACATAGTCTTGAGGCAATTTAATACATTTATTATTTCCATAGTTTTAATCTGGAATCTTCCAGTCTGGCTGCCAAACTTCTCTTACTTAGGAAAATGTCATAAATAAAACCAGCACTGGCACTTTCTGCACAAAATGCCATTTTATAGGAGGACAAAACATGAGCAGAACTCGCAGTGGTATATATATATTGGACAAAAGTTTGGTTTTTTAACATACAGAATTTCTGTGGTTTCTCCCTATGGCACGTATATAATCTTTGCAATTCTATTACTCAATGAATTAGCCAACAAGTACATGCCAGATATCTGCTCTGTGTCTGCCACTGTATCAGACTGCAAAGTCCTGGCATAAATACAACCAGCCACTCCAGGAGGTTCTTGTCATATGGCCTGGATTCTCACTATTTTCTTAGCAAAAAACTGCTCCATGGCTGCAAGGATCACAGTTTTTTAAAAGAAAATTCTCTGAATTGCTTATTCCATTTGCTTCTTGCCTTGCTTGGTTTTCTTAATATTGAGAAAATGTAAAGAAATAAATGCTTAAACAAATCTATTTTGTTTTGAACTTTGGATCATTATTTAGAATTTCAAAAATCATTCACAATCACTTTGGGTAGTAAGCAGTAAGCTGTCAGTCCCAAGGCAAATGACACTGGAATTCATGGGAAATGATATTTGTTACATGAATTTTATTAGTTGGTATTTTTCATCTAACTGGTAAATAATTCTTTGAGCATATAGCTGATGATTTTGAGGTAAACCATTTCTTATTATTCACTGGAGATATAAGTTCAAGTTATGGCATAGTAATGTATAAGGACAAGCTGTTTGACTGACTCCTCATGAATGGAGCCTGGGGAAGTGATATATTCTTTCATAATTCATCATTAATTAAGTCAGGGAAGATTTGTATGAACTGTTTTCTTAATGTTTATATTTGAATTTGGTATGTTTTATAAATAAATTTACATTAGGACCTGGGTTTCTTTATGAAGGTGGAATTCAAAAATAAATTATAAATATTATAGTAAAAATTATAAATCTGAAGTTAGCAAGAAATGTCAGTTTCTTGTTTAAAGGTGTTTTGAAAAGCCTGCTTAGACAGGAGCCTTAAAATAGAATCTCTTTTTAAAAAAAATTATAGCTTTTTATTTTCAAAATATACACATGGATAATTTTTGACATTCACCCATACAGAATCCTGTGTTCTAATTTTTTTCCCTCCCTTTCCACCCTTCCCCCAGGCAGCAAGTGATCCAATATATGTTAAACATGTGCAGTTCCTCTATATATATTTCCACAAATATCATGCTGCACAAGAAAAATCAGAAACAAGGGCAGCTAGATGGCACAGTGGATAGAGCATCAGCTCTGAAGTCAGCAGGACCTGAGTTCAAATGTGACCTCAGATACTTAACATTTCCTAGCTATGTGACCCTGGGCTTAATCCTAATTGTCTCAGCAAAAAAAAAATCAGAAACAAAGGGAAATAATGAGAAAGAAAATAAAATACAAGTAAACAACAACAGAAAGAGTGAAAATTCTATGTTGTGATCCACCTTCATTTTCTCAGTCCTCTCTCTGGGTGTAGATGGCTCTCTTCATCACAAGACCATTGGAACTGGTCTGAATCACCAAATTGTTGATGAGAGCCATGTTCATCAGAATTGATTTTTGTATAATCTTGCTATTGCCACGTAGAATGATCTCCTGATTCTGCTCATAAAATAGAATCTCTTTACGATACTCCCTAGTAAAGCTAAGAATTTGTTCTTCAGATTTTTTTTTCAAGCTGTTTTGTTATTCTCTGACTACTAAGCAATTAGTATTTAAATCAGACCATAAATATTGTCTAAGCTTCACAACTCATCACTGAAGTTCTGGTTTTATGTCTAAGGTGAGTCAGTTTTTTAGCCTAATATAGTTTGTGGTTGGGGGAGGGAGGTATATCTCATTAAATATTTATTTAATGAAATATGGGAAAGAAAAAAAGAGAGGAGAAAATCCTAAAGGTTGTAAAAAGAAAAAAATGTAGAAGATTTTGTTCCTTTTTCATTTTTTCCTAATTAAATAAAATAATTATGAACCAATTAGGCTTGTATGAAATGAGAATGGTGCAAAGATAAGAGGCCAAGGCAACTTGACTTATTCTTTTCATATTTCCTTGAAGAGTCATGGAATACATAAAAAGCATTTTTGGGGAAATGGTTGTATTTGCCACAAAACTACTGTTCCAAATTATATGTTGTTTTTGCTATTCAGTTGTTTTTAGCCATGTCTGGCTTTTCACTGACCCCATTGGAGGTTTTCTTGGCAAAGGTATTGGAGTGCCTTTTCCAGGTCATTTTTACAGATGGGAAAACTGAAGCAAAAAGGATTAAATGACTTACCCCAGAGTCACACAACTAGTAAGTATTTGAAGAGTGATTTGAACTCAAAAAGATGTCTTTCTGACACCAGGCAATGGCCTGGGATGTAGTGGAGATGCCAAGGTAAAAAAATCTAATCCTAAAGAGTGAGTCGGTAAAAGAAAACTATAGAAATAATCAATTATTTCACTAAAGAGAATGACAATGAGACAGCATACAAAAATTTATGAGATGCAACCAAAATAGTACTTGGGGGGAAATATATATATATATATATATATATTACATCAATAAAGTAGAGAAAGAGCAGATCAATGAATTAGGCAAGTAATTTTAAAAATCTAGGGAAAAAACATTAAAAATCTCAAATTGAAAGTCTTGAAAATCAAATTTTAATAAAATTGTAAGTAGGAAAACCATTGAACTAATAGATAAAAGTAGGAGTTGTTTTATGGGGGGAAAACAATAAAATAAAAAAATCAATTAAATTTATTTTTTAAAAGAAAAATAATTATTAATACCAGCAAATGAAGATGAAATTAAAGCAATTATTAGTAGCTATTTTGCCCAACCATATGCAAATAAATCTAACAATCTAAGTGAATAGGATGAGTATTTACAAAAATGTAAATTGCCCAGATTAACAGAAGAAATAGAATACTTAAATAACTTTATTTTAGAAAAAGAAATTGAATAAGCCTCAGTGAGCTCCATAAGAAAAATCCCCCAAAATAGATATATTCCCAAGTGAATTTTATCAAACATTATCAAAAATTAAAGAATAATTAATTTCAATACTATATTTCATTGGTAACAGTAATCTATCTTACAACACAGAGAAGTAGAAAGAGAAAAGCATATGGATGAAAAAGGTAGTGATAAAGAGAAGGCAGGCAAAGAAGGTAGTGGTCAGAAACTAAACAAGCTTTAGAAGGACAGGATTAAAAAAAAAGAAAGAAGGATAAACAGAAGAAAATAGGATGGATGGAAAAGTACAGTTTAGTAATCATAATTTTGAATATGATTGGGATGAACTAATTCATAAAATAGAAGCAGATAGCAGAATGGATTAGAAACCAGAGTCCAATAATGTATCATTTGTAAGAAAAACACTTGAAACAGAGAGACACACAGAGAGTTAAAATAAGGACTGGAAGCAGAATCTCTTATTTCAATTGATGTTAAAAGGCAAGAGTAGTAATCATGATCAGTTCTGATGGACATGGTTCTCTTCAACAATGAGATGATTCAAACCAGTTCCAATTGTTGAGTGATAAAGAGAACCCTCTACACCGAGAGAGAGGACCATGGGAACTGGGTGTAGACTATGATATAGCATTTTCACTCTTTCTGTTCACACTCATCTTCACACTTTTCTGTTTTGTTTGCTTGCATTTTGTTTTCTTTCTCAGTTTTTTTTTCCTTCTTGATTTGATTTTCCTTGTGGAGCAAGATAACTGTACAACTATGTGTATATACATATATATATATATGTATATATATTGGATTTAACATATATTTTAACATATTCAATATGTATTGGACTACTTGCCATCTAGAGGAGCGGGTGGGGGGAAGGAGGGGAAAATTTGGAACAGAAGGTTTTGTAAAGGTCAATGTTGAAAAATTATCCATGTATATGTTTTTTAAATAAAAAGCTTTAATTTTAAAAAAAGAGAACAGTAATGATGATTTCAGATGAAGCAGAAATGGGGGAAAAAAGCAACCCTAATTAAAAGAGATGAATGGGGAAACTATATGTTCCTGAAAAGCACCAGACACAATGTATATCAATACTAAAAATATATATAATGACATAGCATCCAAATTTATAAAATAAAATTTAAATGAATTATAAAGAAAAATAAGCAGTAAAACTGTACTAGTAGATACCTCAACTTTTGCCTCTCAGAGCTAGATAAATTTAAGCATAAAATAAATTTAAAAAGTAAAGAAGATGAATAGAATGTTAAACTATCCTATGTTCTTCTAATTTGTTTATAATATCATTCTTTATATCTAGATCATGAACCCATTTTGATCTTATCTTGGTATATGATGTTAGGTGTGGATCAATGCCTAGTTTCTGCCATACTAGTTTCCAATTTTCCCAGCAGTTAATAGTGAGTTTGATGAATAGAATGTTAAAAATGTGGATATGATAGAACTCTGATGAAAAACTGAATGGGAAAGGAATGGACTTGCCTAATTTTTTTGGGTGGTACATGGCACCTTTACAAAAATTGACCTTGTGTTAGGGAATAAAAACAGCATAATCAAATGCAGAAAAACAGAAATAATAAATATACTCCTTTCAGATAATAATACAATAAAAATTACATTTAATAAAGGGCCATGAAAGCATAAATTAAAACAATTGAAAATTAAATAATTTCATTTTAAAGAATTAGGGCAAAAGAACAAATCATAGACATAATCAGTAATTTCATTAAAGAAAGTGACAAAGTTCAAAATGGATTCATGATCTACACATAAAGAATGATATTATAAACAAATAGAACAATGTAGGATGGTTTACCTTTCAGACCTGTAGAGGAGGAAGAAATTTGTGATCAGATTTGTGATCAAAGAAGAACTAGAGATCATCATTAATCACAAAATAGATAATTTTGACTATATCAAGTTAAAAAGTTTTTGTACAAACAAAATGAATGCAGACAAGATTAGAAGGGTAGCAGTGAACTGGGAAAATATTTTTACATCCAAAGGTTCTGATAAAGACCTCATTTCTAAAATATATCGAGAATTGACTCAAATATATAAGAATTCAAGCCATTCTCCAATTGATAAATGGTCAAAAGATATGAATAGACAATTTTCAGATGAAGAAATTGAAACTATTTCTAGTCACATGAGAAGGTGCTCCAAATCACTACTGATCAGAGAAATGCAAATTAAGACAACTCTGAGATACCACTACACACCTGTCAGATTGGCTAAGGTGACAGGAAAAGATAATGACAAATGTTGGAGGGGATGTGGGAAAACTGGGACATTGATACCTTATTGGTGGAACTGTGAATGGATCCAACCATTTTGGAGAGCAATCTGGAACTATGCTCAAAAAGTTATCAAAGTCTGCATACCATTTGACCCAGCAGTGTTTTAACTAGGCCTATATCCCAAAGAGATGTTAAAGGAGGGAAAGGGACCCACATGTGCAAAAATGTTTGTGGCAGCCCTTTTTGTAGTGGCAAGAAACTGGAAACTGAAAGGATGCCCATCAATTGGAGAATGGCTGAATAAATTATGGTATATGAATGTCATGGAATGAATGTCATGTTCTGTGAGAAATGACCAGTAAGATGATTTCAGAGAGGCCTGGAGAGACTTGCATGAACTGATGCTGAGTGAAATCAGCAGAACCAGGAAATCATTGTACATGGCAACAAGAAGATTCTATGATGATCAATTCTGATGGACATGGTTCTCTTCAACAATGATGTGTTTCAAACCAGTTCCTATTGTTCAGCAATGAAGATAGTCATATACATCCAGAGAGAGGCCTGAGGGAACTGAGTGTGGACCACAACACAGCATTTTAACGCTTTCTGTGAATATTTCCATGCATTTTGTTTTCCTTCTTAGGTTGTTTTTTTTTTCTCTCTCTCTCTTTCTAGATTTGATGTTTCTTGTGCAGTAAGATAACTGTATAGATATGTATACATATATTGGATTTGTCATATAATTTAACATATTTAGCATGTATTAGATTACCTGTCATCTAGGGGTGGGGGTGAGGGAAGGAGGGGAAAAGCTTGGATCAAAAAAAAAGTTTGCAAAGGTCAATGTAGAAAAATCTCTCATATGTTTTGTAAATAAAAAGCTTGTAATAAAAAAAAAGAAAAAGAAAGTGACAAGAATGAGACAACATTCCAAAATTTGTTGAACACACAGCAAAGTAGTACTGTGGCAAAAGTTATATCTCTAGATGTGTACATCAATAAAAGAGAGAAAAAGCAGGCCAATGAATTGACATGCAACTAAAAAAATCAAGAAAAAAGAATGAACAAAAAAATATTAAATTAAGAACTAAATTGGAAATTCTGAAAAATCAGAGAAGAGATTAGTAAAGTTCAAAGTAAAAAAAATGAACTAATAATTAAAAGTAGGAGCTGATTTATGGAAAAAATTTAAAAAGAAAAACAATAAAAAGAAAAATCATTGGTTAATCTTAGAAAAATTTATAAAAGAAAGAAAACCAAATTGCTAGTATCACAAATATAAAGGATGAATGCACTACCAATGAAGATGAACTTAAAGCAATTATTATGAATTATTTTGTTCAATTTTATGCCAATAAAACTAGCAATCTAAATGAAATAAATGAATATTTATAAAAATGTAATTGTAGGGGCAGGTAACTTGATGGTGTAATAGACAGAGTACCAGTCCTGAAGTCAGGAGGATCTGAATTCAAATCTGGTCTCAGACACTTAACATTTCCTAGCTGTGTGATCCTGGGCAAGTCACTTAACCCCAATTGCCTCAGAAAATAAATAAATAAATAAATAGTACAAATTTAGAGAAGATGAAATAATATCAAATAACCTTATTTTAGAAGAAAAAATTGAACAAGCTATCAATGAACTCCATAAGAAAAATATTTCTGGGGGCAGCTAGGTGGTGCAGTGGATAGAGCACCAGCCCTGAAGTCAGGAGGACCTGGGTTCAAATCTGGTCTCAGACACTTAACATTCCCTAGCTGTGTGACCCTGGGCAAGTCACTTAACCCCATTTGCCTCAGCAAAAAGCAAAAAAAAAAAAATATTTCTGGGACTACTTGAATTTACCAACCATTTAATGAACAATAAATTCTAATATTATGTAAACTATTTGGAAAAATAGGCAAAGGAGTCCTACCAAATTTCTCTTATGATACAGATATGGTTTTATACTTAAATCCATGAGATCAGAAAAAAGAAAAAAAACTATAGACCAATTTTTTAATGAATATTGATCCAAAAATTTTAAATAAAACACTAGATAGGATATTATAGCAATACATCACACAGATCATATACTTCTTTATGGAGTTATGGAATTTATGCAAGAAATGTAGAGATGGTTCAATATTAGGAAAACTATCAGCATAACTGATCATATTAATGACAGAAACAATGAAAATCATGATTTTTTTTCTCATATACAAAAAAAAGCTTTTGACAAAATACAACACTAATTCCTATTTTAAAAAAAATATATCAGAAATCATAGGAATAAATGGAGCTTTTCTTAATTACTATTTATTACTATGCTTTCTTGTATTTTTTAATAAATAAAATTATAATTCTACCTAAAGTAATTTACTCATGTAGTGCCATAACAATTAAACTACCAAATATACATATATGTGTGTATATATATATATATATATGTATATATATATATGTGTGTATATATATACATATATATATATTGTTGAGGCAATTGGGGTTAAGTAACTTGCCTAGGGTCCCACAGCTAGGAAGTATTAAGTGTCTGAGGTCAGATTTGAACTCAGCTTCTCTTGACTTAAGGGCTGATGCTCTATCCATTGTGCCATCTAGCTGTCCCTACCAACAATATTTTATAGAGCTAGAAAAATTTACAAAAAGTTCATCTAAAAGAACAAAATTTTAGGAATACTGAGGAATCAATGAAAATATATGAAGGATTTCCAGATTTTAAACTATAATATAAAAAAGTAATCATCAAAGCAATCAAATACTGGCTAAGAAATAGAGCAGTGGACTAGTGGGACAGATTAAATACAAAATGCACAGTATTAAGTGACTATAGTAATCTAATGTTTGATAAGCTTAAAGATCAAAACTTTGGGGATTAGTAATTTAAAACTCATAATTTGACAAAATTGCTGGAAACTGGAAAGCATCTTAGCAGAAACTAGACCAACACCTCACATAGTATACCAAGATAAAATCAAAATAAATAAACAATTTAGACATAAAAGGTGTTATAAATAAATTAGGAGAGTATGGAAAACATGCTTGTCAGATATATGGAAAAGGGAAATTTTTATGACCAAACAAGTGATATAGAGCATCCCAGGAGCAAAAATATTATTTTGATTACATGAAATTACAAAGGTTATGCATAAACAAGACTAATGTAATCAAAATTTGAAGGAAAACCAGAAACCAAGGAAGAAGGAAGGGAGAAAGAAAGAAAAAAAGAAACCCAAGTCATCTCCAGTTGATAGACAAAGAATGAAAAAGGCAGTTTTCAGAAGAAGAAATCAAAACTATAAAAAAGGAAATATTTTTATTTGATATAAAAAAATCAAAAAGGTCAAAAAAATTACCTAAATTGCTATTGATTAGAGAAATGTAAATTAATATAACTCTGAGATACCACCTCATAACCATCAATTGGCTAACATGATAGAAAAGAAAAATGACAAGTTTGGAGAGGATGTGGAAAAATTCAGACATCAATGCATTGTAGGTAGAGTTATGAACTGGTCTAGATATTCTTTTTTTTTTTTTACTAAAGCTATTTATTTATATTTACCCATATGTATGGGTAGTTCCTCAGCATTGATCTTTACAAAGCTTTCCATTACAAATTTTACCCCCAGTCCCCTCCCCTCCCCTAGATGGCAGGATATCCACTACATGTTAATTATGTTAAAATACTTGACAAGTTGTGCAAGAAAAATCCTATCTACAAGAAAAAAAAAAAGAAAATCAGAGAAAGGAAACACAATGCAAGCAAACATTAATAGAGAGCATGAAAGTGTTATGTTGTGGTCCACATTTCATATACCTCTTTCTGGGTGTATATGGTTTTCTTCACTGAACAATTGGAAGTGGTTTGAAAAATTTCATTGTTGAAGAAAGTCATGTCCATCAGAATTGATCATCATATAGTCTTGTTGTTGCCATGTATAATGATCTCCTGGTTCTGCTCATTTCACTCAGCATCAGTTCATGCAAGTCTCTCCAGGCCTCTCTGAAATCATCCTGCTGGTCGTTTCTTACAGAGCAATAATATTCTGTAACATTCATATACTGTAATTTATTCAGCCATTCTCCAGTTGATGGGCATCCATTCAGTTTCCAGTTTCTAGCCACTACAAAAAGGGCTGCCACAAACATTCTTGCACACGTGGGTCCCTTTTCTTCCTTTAAGATCTCTTTGGGACTTCCTTCCGGGGGTGGAGCCATGGTGGCAGAGATCAGACGGGAGTCTCTGTAACCTCCTCTAACCTCCCCTCAAACCAACAACATATGAAGCCTCTAGACTGATTTTGAAGCAAAAAAATCCACAATATCTGGAGAACAACACGATTCTAGAAGAAGATACTCTGGAAGAACCTCAAAACAGATCTGTTTTAATTGGGCAGGGGGGTGGTCTGCTGAACCCAGACTGCAGCTCAGGGAAACCGGGGCAGGGAGCTGGAGCAGGGAGCTGGAACAGGAGTCGGAACAGGAGTGGGAGCGGTGTGCTTTTCACACACCTGGGAGTCTTCTGCGGGCCTCTTGGACCAATCTGTCCTGATTGTGGGCAGGTGGTTTGGAGGGTCTGCCTTTTGAGGGGGATAGATTGTGAACCACTGAACCCCTGATGAGCATCGGACCTAGCTGCCATTACACAGCACCTTAAAGCAATCAATCAATCAACAGGACTGATCAGCACCAGAAATAATTCAATCAGCGGAGCTGCCCAGTACCTGAAATAATTCAATAAGCAGAACTGCCCCAGGGTGAACTAAAGCAGAACTGCCCAGCACCTGACATAATTCAATCAACAGAACTGCCCAGTTCCTGAAATAACTCAATCAGCAGAACTGCCCCAGGACAAATTAAAGCAGCTGTCCCACCTTTGCCCTAAACAGACCTCACACCTTTTAAAAAAAAATGAATAAAAAACCAAAAAGAGCTCTCACCATAGACAACTTTTATGGAGAGAGGGAAGAACAGACCTCAAATCCTGAGGCCCCTAAAGGTAAAGCAACTCCAGAAAAAGCCCTAAAGAGAGACATAAACTGGTCTCCATGTCACAAGGCTTTCTTTGAAGATTGCATAAAAAATCTTAAAAGAGAGTTAGAAGAAACATGGGGAAACGAAATGAGATCACTGCAAAATAAAATAGAAAAAAATGGAAAAAGAATGCAATGAACAAAAAAATGTAATTGGTCAA
>JAJPUD010001416.1:309649-352536 GCA_023553655.1 Myrmecobius fasciatus | reverse complement strand
GTAGTGGATCAGTGGAATAGGTTAGGTTCACAGGACAAAATACTCAGTGACAATAGTAATCTAGTGTTTGAACCCAAAGACCCCAGTTTTTGGGATAAAAACTCACTATTTGACAAAAATTGCTGGGATAATTGGAAACTAGTATGGAAGAAATTAGGCATTGACCCACACCTAACACTATATACCAAGATAAGGTCAAAATGGATTCATGATCTAGGCATAAAGAATGATATTATAAACAAATTAGAACAATGTAGGATGGTTTACCTCTCAGACCTGTGGAGGGGGAAGGAATTTGTGACCAAAGAAGAACTACAGGTCATCATTAATCACAAGATAGATAAGTTTGACTATATCAAGTTAAAAAGTTTTTGTACAAACAAAATGAATGCAGACAAGATTAGAAGGGTAGCAGTAAACTGGGAAAATATTTTTACATCCAAAGGTTCTGATAAAGACCTCATTTCTAAAATATATCGAGAATTGACTCAAATATATAAGAATTCAAGCCATTCTCCAATAGATAAATGGTCAAAAGATATGAACAGACAATTTTCAGATGAAGAAATTGAAACTATTTCCAGTCACATAAAAAGGTGCTCCAAGTCACTATTGATCAGAGAAATGCAAATTAAGACAACTCTGAGATACCACTACAGACCTGTCAGATTGGCTAAAATGACAGGAAATGATAATAACTGTTGTAGGGGATGTGGGAAAACTGGGACACTGATACATTTTGGGTGGAACTGTGAACGGATCCAACAATTCTGGAGAGCAATTTGGAGCTATGCTCAAAAAGTTATCAAACTGTGCATACCCTTTGACCCAGCAGTGTTTCTACTGGGCCTATATCCCAAAGAGATTTTAAAGGAGGGAAAGAGACCCACATGTGCAAAAATGTTTGTGGCAGCCCTTTTTGTAGTGGCAAGAAACTGGAAACTGAATCGATGTCCATCAATTGGAGAATGGCTGAATAAATTATGGTATATGAATGTTATGGAATATTATTGTTCTGTAAGAAACGACCAATAGGAGGATTTCAGAGAGGACTGGAGAGACTTGCATGAACTAATGCTGAGTGAAATCAGCAGAACCAGGAGAACATTATACACAGCAACAAGACTATACGATGATCAATTTTGATGGACATGGTTCTCTTCAACAATGATGTGATTCAAACCAGTTGTTCAGCGATGAAGATAGTCATATACATCCAGAGAGAGGCCTGTGGGAACTGAGTGTGAACCACAACACAGCATTTTAATGCTTTCTGTGAATATTTCCATGCATTTTGTTTTCCTTCTTAGGTTGTTTTTTTTTTCTTCTTCTCTTTCTAGATCTGATGTTTCTTGTGCAGTAAGATAACTGTATAAATATGTATACATGTATTGAATTTGTCATATAATTTATCCTATTTAGCATGTATTAGATTACCCGTCATCTAGGGGTGGGGGTTGGAGGGAAGGAGGGGAAAAGTGTGGGAAAAAAAAAGTTTTTGCAAAGGTCAATGTTGAAAAATCACTCATATGTTTTGTAAATAAAAAGCTTTATATATTAAAAAAATATATTTATATATTAAAAAAAAATAAGATTTCTTTGGGATATAGGCCCAATAGAAACACTGCTGGGTCAATATGATTACCAAGTCTGTATTTCAAAGAGATTAAAAAAAAAAGGGAAAAGGACATATGGATAAACATATTTATAGCAATTCTTTTTGTGGTGATAAAGAATTAGAAACTGAGAAAGTGTGTTTCAATTGGGGAGTGACAAGTTGTGGTATATGATTATGATGAAATACTATCGTAGTATAAGAAATGATGAATAGGAAGACCAGAAAAATCTGACTTATAAAAACTCATGCAAAGTGAAGTGAACAGGATTAGACAAACATTGTATGCAGTGGCAGTCCTATTATAAGAATAATCAACTGTGACAGATTTAGCTATTCTGATTAAGACAATGAACCAAGACAATCCAAAGGACCTATGATGAAAGAGACTATCCATTTTCAGAGAGAAAACTAAGGAACTCTTCTCCCACATTGAAGCCTACTTTTAAATTTTATTTTCTTGTTTATATGTATGTATACATGTTTTATTTTGCAAGTGGCAAATATGGAATTATTTTGTATGATTTCACATGTATAATTAATATTAAATTGCTTGCCTTCTCAAGGAGGGGAGATAAGTGGAAGGAAAAGAATGAATTTGGAACTCAAAATTTTTTCAAATGTTTGTTAAAATTTTACATGTAATTAAAAAATATTTAGTGAAATAAAAATATTTTTTAAAAAAAGAACAGATTGGAGGAAAATGAAGTGATTTGACAATCCCAGACAGTTGTGATATTGTTCCTTTGAAAAGGGATTATCTAAATGCACTGCACATTAATTCAGCAACTTTAACTTGGTATTTTATAGTCTTCTGCAATATGGCTTCAATCTTTCCCTTCAACTTTATTTTCTCCTGCTATTCACATCACATATTCCAGAAAATCTGGACTACTCACTATTCTCCCAACTGGCCCTGAATTTTGATACTTTTAATTCTGCCATTTTCGCCATCTGAAATAACTTCCTTTTATATCTTTTCCTGTCAAAATCCAATCAAATTGATCAAAGGGTTTAGATCAAGGATAGACTTGCAAGTAGATGACTTCAGCTTGAGAACTATGGAAAAAGTACAGTCAATTCATTTAAATCCTTTCAAGTTTTATGATTCTATAATTCCTTGAGACTTTCATTGATGATCACACCTGAAGCTTCTTTTTCAAATCATATAGTTGTATAGCACTAAATGATGCTTTATATCTTAATTATTTATGCACATTTAATCTCTTGTACTAGGTTATAAATTTCTTGAGATCTGTGATCAAATTTTATATAGCTTGGTATTTTGAATATAATATAACAATGACATAAACAAGAAGAATTGCACATGTTTAACATATTGGATTACTTGTCTAGAGGAGGAGGTAGAAGGAAGGAAGGGAGGAAAAAAAATTGGAATACAAGGATTTGCAAGTGTTAATGCTGACAACTATCTATGCGTGTGTTTTGAAAATTAAAAGTTTTATTTAAAAATGACATGCAAATATACAGAAATATATATGTATGCATGTATATATGTATAGTCTATATTTATATGTACATGTATACACATACATAGAACCTATAAAAAGTAACTGATCAACAATGTGAGTCATTTCAGCAGCTGAGGCAGAGACAAACTACTTGAATTTTGAATTCAGGACAATCTTATACCCCATCTTATACCCACCACCCCTACAAAGTGACTATTGTCCTGATCAATGGACTTTACAATACCAGCAAACAAGAGTCTCTTAAAATGAAAAGACAAAGCATATAATTTCAATCACATTCTTCTAACCTTTTATATTGTTTCCAAGAGCCCACCTGCTCTCAAATCCCTATCAAAGAGAAGGAATGGCATCCTTACCATACATGATCATTAAACTGTAAGGTTACCATAATATTTTTGCAGTAAGCCCCCCTTTTTAACTTTCTTTTTATCTTATAACAATAGCTATTCTTCTTCATGAGCACTGCTTTTCAAGGCTCATTTCTATTGCACTGTACTTTGAGCCTGTCCTCAATGTAGATAACTAGTAATTAGTTGCTGGAATGTTGCCACATTCTCTATCAAGCAAAGATTGGTAAGTGAGGGAATAGAACAGATCTGTTTACTTTGTCACCAATAAAGTTACCAGATGTGCTATTAGATTTTACATTTTTTTTCATTTGACCCTATAGCATCTCTTCTGGGGTACTTCCCAGCTTGTACTTATAGGTGGGATCTTCAAAAGAGTGACTGCTATTCCAGGTTCTGGAGGTAGCCCTATGGATAATCATTCATACTGCTACAACTCTTGAGTTCCTCTAGTGGGCTTCCCATCATTAAAAAGTCAGCAGACTAATTACCTTTTTGCAAAGGCTAACATATACTAAACTGGTACAGTAAAAAACAACCTAACTGCTCTCCTCTCAACCCAAACATAAGGTGAGCTCTCACAGAAATATATGCAGTTCAAGGAAAGAGTCTGATCCGACTGAGAGTGCAATGGTTCTAAGATATATGTTTAAGAAATGTGTATGTCACACCTCTCAAATTGGCTGAGATGACAGGAAAAGATAATGATAAATGTTGGAGAGGATGTGGGAAAACAAGGTCACTAATGCATTGTTGGTGGAGTTGTGAAATGATGCAACTATTCTGGAGAGCAATCTGAAATTACACCTAAAGAGTTATAAAACTGTGTATACCCTTTGATCCCACAGTTCCATTACTGAGTATGTCTCCCAAGGAAATCATAAAGGAGGGAAAAGGACCCATATGTGCAAAAATGTTTGTAACAGCTCTTTTTATGGTAGCAAAGAATCGGAAAATGAGTAGATACCCATCAGTTGGGGAATGGATGAATAAGTTGTGGTATACAAAGGTAATGGAATATTATTGTTCTACAAAAAATGATGAACAAGCTGATTTTAGAAAAGTCTGGAGAGATTTACATAAACTGATGCTGAGTGAAACAAGCAGAACCAGGAATATATTGTACATAATAACAGCAAGAATGTTCAATGATCAACTATGAAAGATTGATTCTTCTCAATAGTTCATTGATCCAAAGCAATCCCAATAGATTTTGCACAAAAAATGCCATCTGCATCCAGAAAAAGAACTAAGGGGACTGAATGTAAATCAACACATGCTATGTTCACTTCTTTTTTCTGGTTTTTTTTATGTCTCCCATGTTTTTTAATGTCTTTTGCTCTGATTTTTCTCTCCCAACATGATTCTTAAAGCAATGTGTGTTAAAAATAAATTTAAAATTAAATTAAAAAAAAAGAAATATGTATAGTATGGTAACCCAACTCCTGGTACTGTAAGTCCTTTCTCTCTTTGTAGAATCCTCATACAGCTCCCTTTAAATGTAGTACTTTGCTGGGCAGGCTGCTCATCTGGGCTATTGGGCTCTGTTTTCTTAAATTCATAGTTGACACTTCTCCCTGTTATGAGGGCACATGCTCTCTGAAGCTGCTTACTCTCTCAGATTTTCCATCTTTCTACATCTGATTCCGTCCTTGGATGTTTATCTTTGCTCCAAGCTGAATGCCTTATTAATTCAGTAGTTCCGATAATATGGCCAATATTGGGGCTGTCCCTCCTTTTGATGACTGGTGAAAAGGTCTGCTTCCACATAACACTCCCAAGCCTAGATTTCTGCACTGCTTAGCATCCTATTTATTGTTTTGATAGTGAAAATGATGTCAATGAAAAGATTTTGCTTCTCTGGGGTCAATAATCTTCATCTATTTTACTTAAGACCCTATAGTCTTTTAATATTGATTAAGGTTGTAGGAAAATTCTCCAATATCTCTTTAGTCCCTCATGATTACATTCTGGGCTCTGTGATCAGACTGGTGATGTGGTTAATGTAGGCACTAGATGATGTGCTTTAAAAAAAAGCACCAAATGTTGGGGTTTGGTTGTGGGAAGAATTCACAATGGCCACTCTCTTTGGTTTATTTAGGAGAAAAGGTTACAGAGAAAATGAAGAGATACAACAGACACCAGGAATGGTACCTATGAAATAGAGCAGGAGAGTGCATAGTAAGGAAAGGGGTTTTAATAATTAATGATGGAAAAGACAAATTCCCTAGTGGAACTTGCAATTAGGCAGGAAAAAGAAACACCCCATGAGGTTGGAGTGTACCCTTAGCTGGCAAGCTAAATCCTAAAAGGGATTTAGCACACTAAAATGCTTAATTGGCCATGAGGAGATATAAGGGGAGAAGAAAGGAGAGACACTATAAGGCACAGTGAGATTAGGAGACACACCACATGGCATGGGGGAGGGATAAGGGAAACGATTTCAGGAGACAGAGTGTTGTAGTAGACTGACCCAAAGGAATGTGGCAAAGATGGCATGATCCATAAGCAGATTTATAGGGAAAATTTAACCTCAGGAACATGACTGGGATTTCTGACAGGATATAGCAAGATGAGACTGCCCATGACCCCCACAAAGTATGGACATCAGGGGCTTGACATAACGGATTTCTTGGTTACACAAGGGAGAAGGGAATCTCTACAGAGGGTGGGACCACTAAGCTAAACTGATTTCTATCAGAGCTTTTCCCTGCCTGCCCCAGGGAACAATTCCAACAATGCTCCAGTTTCTCTCTGCCATTCAGGACCTCATCATTTGGAAGGAAGACTCCCTCCATTTCTAATGTTTGGTTTTTTTTTTTTTTTTTAGGTTTACTTTGCTCACCTCAGTTCTCTAGGCACTTGTAGCCTTTGACCATTGTATCTGTACATAATTCAAATGCTCTCTCTCTCTCTCTCTCTCTCTCTCTCTCTCCGTATATATATATATATATAATTCATTCATTTCTTAAGTAAATATATACATAATTTATTCATTTCTTAAGTAAATATGTGTATATTTACTTAAGAAATGAATGAATTATACAGACATTGGAAAGAAAGTTCATGGTCTGTACAGTGGAGCTCTCTATAAGCAGAGGGCAGAGCAGAAATTCACAAGGATAATTTTGCTTGACTCAGTGGATAGAGCACCAGCCCTGAAGTCAGGGGGACCTGAGTTCAAATCTGGTCTCAGACACTTAACATTCCCTAGCTGTATGACCCTAGACAATCACTTAACCTCAATTGCTTCAACTAAAAAGAAAAAAAAAGTAATAGAGTATGCTACTTGGAAACAACCTGAAATTTAGGAATGAATAGTGGATCATTGAATGAACCATGCCTTTTTACAGAAACTATAAGTAATATTGAGGACTGTTACCTTGAATTCAATTGATTCATGTTCTATTATAACTGGGTTTGGAAATTGATGCTTTCTTACCTGGGTGCCTTCTTGTCAAAGTATTTTCGTGTGTGTGTGTGTGTGTGTGTGTGTGTGTGTGTGTGTGTGTGTTGGAAGAATCCTGCAAACTTGTTGGCCTGTCTAACAGGATAATTATCCCAGGCTTCTGGGTCAATGTATGAACCAGGAAAAATATAGGGACAGGACTTTATCTATCCCCAACATAAGAGACAAAATGGTTTTATGTTATTCATAATATAATGCAAAATTCAGGGATTTTTTGTTGTTGTTGCCAATATATATGTGATAAAAGAAGAAATGTGAATGGAGGGCAGTGGCTTTGACTTCTTTGCTCAGCTTTTGTTCCTGTTCAACTAGATTTGAACCTCATTCAGAGAGGATCTTGGGAACACCCCAGACACCATACATCTCCTGTAGAAATTTGAAGACAACAGAGTTCCATTAAATGGGTTTTGTAGGTACAAGAGCCCCAAAAAGAAATGAAATGGAAATACCAAGGAATCTCTAAGTCAAGTAGTTCTCTGAAGTAATTAACTTTGATATCATCAAGAAAAATTATAGATTTAATCTTAGCCTGGGGTCACCCTGACTGGCTTTTTTGTTAATTGCCCTTAGCTAAATATGGTTCCACATAGCTTAAACTATTAAGTAAAGAGCTTTTAGCTTCCTTTTTGTTTAGGAAAATCATTCTAATCATAGAATCTTATCAATAGGAGCCAGTGTGCTCAGCAGTTAGCCTTAAAGAATATGACAGCAAAAAGAAGCTTGATGATAAGACCAGGAGAGATTCTTAGAAGAAATACTTCACCTAGTATAAAAAACATGACCAATGGAAAGCAGACTTATAACCCTGGCAGTGAAGAGAGAACATTGGTATGCCATTAGCCTTGCCCCATTTAAAACATAAATACCCGGGTCATAAATGTTTTTTGGTCACATAGGCTCTCTTCACCCATGTTCTCTGTCTACATGTACATATATATGTGTGAACTTTCCATGTATGATCTTTAGTCACATGTGTTCTTTGTGAGCCCTTTACCATTCATAATGTAGTAGCTTTTCAGATAGTACACCCAGTATATGAGTGATGGAAATCTTTTCCTGCCTGTTTATTTATTGGTTTGATGACATTTTTTTCTTCAATTAATATCCTCTTTAATTGACTGATAAAAAAAATCTATATTGAGGGGTTCATGAACTACAATTTTGAGTGAGTGCTTTCCTACAAATTGTCTCAAACTTGGGATAGATTTTCTAGGGACCAAATATGCAAAAGGAAATGTCCCAGGTGCTTTGAGTGTGATCAAATATGCAAAAGGAAATGTCCCAGGTGCTATGAGTGTGATCTCACTGAAAGTCAATCAAACCTTCTAGTTATTGATGTCTCCAGAGAAGTTGTCCTAATGTTATTAATATGTTTTCATAAAGACAAAGTTTAATTATTTTGACTTGGTAAATATTATCATCACAATTTAATAGACAGTGAAACTCTGTCCTATTTCCTTTGAATCAATTACTCACTATTAGTCTGTATATTTGAAGTAACCTAATAAGAAACCCCCAAACCCAAAGAAAATATAACATTTTCACCATCATTCTCTAGTCACACTTTAAATTTTTTGGTCAGGAGTAATGTAAAATTTAGAATCTTCTATAGAAAAGATGAAAAATCTAGACAAATTAAGAGAGAAAAAACAACTGTACATAGAGAAAGAAATATTTATATAAATACAATCCTCCCCCATCAAGCTGCTACCACCACCACCTCCAGCAAAACCCAAGCAGTGAAACAAATGAGAGCATACTGAGTGGAATGGTGCCAGAAAGTAAAATAATGTTATGCTGATAATTGCTGAAATTGTCCTCATTTGGTCCCTTTCCCAGCAAGTCAGAGTATAATTTTACTTTTCCCACATTATGTGCTAAAAGTGTCTCTTATTTCTACCACATTCTGTAGTGATGGAGAGAATAGAATGCCTCTGTCAAGCAGCTTTAGGCATCATTCCAAACTGCCAGCATGGACAAAGCTGTTGGAGTTTCTATTAGTCTGCTACACTATAAGATTAGTGGCAGGAAAAAATATAAAAAGAATACAAGATCAGCATTTTCTGTTTCTTTTCTACAAATGGTAAGCTGCTTCTTTAACAATTCAGGTCTAGTGGTTATTTTTCTAAAGGAAAGAAAAGAGATAACTGCCAGAAAGACTGATGAAATAAGGTGAGCTTAAGATTCCAGCTTTTGTTCTGAAAGAGGAAAGCTCATCTCTGCCTAGACTTCACTCTTTCACAGAGAGAAAAAAGAATCCCTCTGGGTGAAAGTCTCTATTGTATTCTTCCTTTGAACTGCAGTGATAGGTGCAGGACTCACTGCCAAGGCAAAATGACCTTCTTCCTGACTCAAAATGTCACGAGTTTATGGCCACTGGTCCTGTTTCTTCTACATTGCATTTGGAAATTCTGGACCTTGAAACAGAAAAATGAAGAGGTTATATAAGTAGGTAAAAGAACTAGGTGTCCTGCTAGGGTTTCCATACAGGATATTGAGAGTCATTGCTCATGCTAGGTAGAAACATCATTCACAGGTACTGTGTGGTTTTCTTTGCTTCTCTCTCCCTGTCAGATGATCCCTTCAAAAATGCAATCAGTGCCTTGTGCATTGAATAAGTACCTTCTGCTTAACTTTCCTAGGGTAGAATTTTTAAGTCTTATTCAAACAGATTACAGTAATGATGTTACTGCTCAAGGCAACAACAAAACCTTACATTTGTAGATCATTTTAAAATTTCAAAACATTTTCCAATATACAGTTTCATTTTTTTTCTTTGATGCAATTCTGTGAGGTAGATCCTTGAAGGATCTGTGCTTATGTTGCAAATTATTCCTCCCCCTCTGTCAAACTCATGCAAATCATGACCCTTCTGTGAATTAACAAATGTTCTTTGTGAGATGCACCAAGAAAAAAGTCACCAGGTAGCCAGGTTTGGGGTAACAAGCTCTTTATGTTTATCTAGGCTAGTCTTTACATACCAGAAATGCAGTTTATATCACTGGGTTCATACTTGAAATCCTTCCAGATCCAGAGACAAAGGTAGATGGCAGAATGGAGAAAATGCTGAACCTGGAGTCAAGAAATCTTTGTTCAAATTCAGTCTCAGGACACACATTAGCTTTGTGACCCTGGATAAGCCACTTAACCTTTGCTTCAATTTCCTATAAAATGGGGATAATAGTACCTACCCCCTAAGGTTGTTGAGGTAAAATCAAATAATATTTGAAAAGTGATGAGATACTGAATAACTAGATGCAGTTGGCAGAGAAAGATTGAAACAATGATGGCATTACTCTCCCTCCCCACCCATCCCCACCTTCCCACAAAGAGGGACACTGATGGGTATCAAATTAATCTTGTGGTCCCACCCTCTGTGGAGGTCATGGGTAGCCCCACCTTGCTGTGTCCAGTCAGAAATACGAGTTATGTCAAACTTAAGGTTAAGTTTTTCCTATGAACCTGTCCATGGCTCATACCATCTTTGCTGAATCACTTTTGAATTATAGTGCACCATGACACTCTGTCTCATGGTATCTTTCCCTCATCCTTCTCCCTTGCCATGTGGTTACTTTCCCCACCATGGTGTCTTTCTCCTTTTAGCTAACTCTTTTAGGGCACTAAATCTCTTTTGCTATTTAGTCTGCCAAGTAAAGGCATACTCCAACCTCATGGTGAGTTCCACTAGAGAATTTTTCTTTTCCCCTTTTTTGCTAATTATATGCTTTCCCAACTCTATTTCATATTTACTATTCCTGATGGCTATTTTATCTCTTCATTTTGTCTGTAACCTCTTTTAAATAAGCCTACCTTTTGTCGAAGGGAATGGTCATTGTGAATTCTTCACATGACAACCCCAATATTTGGTGCCTACAATTTCATAGTTTGATGCTAAACCCCAAACACATCATTTCAAACTAGAACTATTCTCTTAAACCACATCAAAAAGTGCTTTGCAAACTTGAAACACTATGTAAATGCTAGAGGTTATTTTATTGTTATTATTAAACCCACAGAGTTTATGTTCTATTAGCAAAGTTCTTACAAAGAATTCTGGCATTTGGGGAATATTTATTTGAGTTGGGAAGGAGGTGACGTAAGCTTTCATGAATAATTGATGAGCACTCCCCCATATTCAACCTTGCCCTCTGACTTTCTAATCCACAGGAAAGGGCAGAATTGGAGAGAAGCAGTAGGAACTAGACGTGGTTATGAGTAAAGGTTGGCCCAAGTGGAAAGATAGACTATTAAATAAGTCTCTTAACCTTCCTAAATTCCCTCATTTGTAAATGACTAAATGACCAGTAAAGTCCATTCCAGCTTTAAATCTATGGTCCTTTGAGACTATATGATCTTCAGGAATATTGCCAGTAGAAGACCAAGAGGTATGGGGAATAGATGTCTGGAGGGCCACTTTAAATAGAAATCAAGAACCTATCCCTTGGATGCTGATGCACAGGGACAAAGCTCTGGTTGTCTCACCATGTTTATGATTCTGTCCACTGGCACCTTCCAGACTCTAGATTACCTCTATCTATGTTGTGATGAGCCATCAAGGGGCAACTTTTGGGAAACAGATAAGGTATTTATTGATATATGTACTTTACAAATAAAGAGATGAAAGATCAGAGAGGTTTAAAAAATTGTTGTGTTATAACTCAGCTCTTCTGAATCCTAATGCAATGTTCTTTTGACTAATTTGTATTACCATTTGGTGGCTTAGGTATGTATGTGGGACATTCAAGGAGAACTAGCACCTCTGGCAGGTGCTCAACCACCTTTAGTATATACCTGACACTCAGTTCTCACCTGTGCTTCCAAGAAACTATAGCATTCATAGTGGCCACATCCTGATAAACCATCTGGACAGATAGGATAAACCAAATTGAGGATAATCCACAGGGTTCAAACCTCTCAGCGAAGTAGGAAAGTATCTATCCCAACTGTGTGAAAACTTTTCCCAGTCAAATAAGCAGATGATAATAATTTGGCTATGAACGCAGCTGTAATAGGCACTGTGGAATGCTTAGACTTTGTTCTACCAAAGATGTCATGGGTTATCCACTGCATCCTGGGCCATTGCTAGTCATTCTGAATTTTGTTTTGACACTGAACTTCAATGACTCTGAAAGTGTAAGGCTGACAGCTTTATGCAACACTGATCACATAAATCCTGAATTTGCATAGTCAAGACATCACTCCATCTTGTCACTGATTCTCTTAGAAAACAAAGGAAAAAATGACAACAATAACCACAACAAAATGTTTACTTAAATCCCATAACCCCAAGAAAAAAATTTACAAAGGGTGCTTCTTTCTCACATTTAGGTTCATTATCTTCTGATACATCCTTGGAGACCATATTCTCTTATGTTTCCTTGTGTACTCCAAGGACTACTGGGACAGATATGCATATGCACTGATATTTTTCTTTTTTATGTGAGAGAAAATCTCAAAAGCTTTATATTGGTGGAAAAAAATTTAAAATCTGGGCCTTTTAGATCCAGAAATACAATACCTGTGTAATAAGCGACTTGCCTCTCTCTGTGTCCTTGTAGTCCTTCAACATTTAGTTGCTTTGATCGTTACAACTCTAATTAAGGTTTAGTTTTACCCCAGGCTACTCTGGTAATTGTATTAATCTAAAGAGAGAAATTATATGTCCAGCATACATTGTAGGACAATATTAGTCAGCATTGTTGCTCCAATCTTATATTTTCTTTTCTTTCCTTTTTTTTTTGTAATGAAGTCAATCTGTTATCTGACCTCCCTTCATTCTGCAGGTGTAGGGCAAGGGAATGCAGAATTCATGGAAGGAATAATTAAACCTTGAGAATGCTGGAAATGGGGAGTTTTTCTTCACTTTCCTAGTTAAGAACTATTGTACAGCTGAGGACTGGAAGAAAATTGAAAAAAAAAAAAAGGAAAAAGTACATAGGAAGTAGCAAGTGGGCAAGGCAGCTGAATATCATCACCTGCAGTATCATTACTTCTATTACCTGGGGGAAAAGGATAGAAAGTACAATTGCTCACTATGTAAGTTGAATGTAGGATTGTGATCAATGGACAATTCAAGAATTCAACTCAGTGGATCCTGATAATTCTGGGAAAAAGACTAGAAAATTATTCTGATGTGATGAATGATATCAGAAAATATCTCAAGAACCTGATATTGAATATCACCACAGAGCTTGACAGCCCATGAGCATTACCCATAATGATTGTACTGATGAAGAATAGAAGAATACAGATTCATGCTGATTACCATAATTTGAACAAAAGAGCCAAAGTGAACTGATGAATAATGTTAGTTCATTATGCCCTGGATTATTTGTTAGGGAAAATGTGTTTTTATAGATATTTATATTGGATTTGAGTGGCAGTTATTATTAGATTTCTATTGCTAGTGAAAACTCAGAGATTAGGGCTTTCATTTCTCCAGCTGATTTTATGGTTTCATTGTATGCCCATAGTCATCTTCAGGACATTTGTCACTTTCTAAAGTATGATGGAGAAAGTAGTGAAAGGTGTAGACTACTTTCAAGTGTTGGCTTATGTTGATAACATCACTGCCTTTCAGAAGACCCTGAAAGAACATGAGGAAAAAGTGATTTAAAAAATAAGTCAGATTGGTTAGAGCTGTGTTTTTTTTTAATCTATGAAAAAAAAAATTCAACAGTTCTTAACATGGGGTCTTTTTTTTGTTGTTAGTTATATTCCTTTTTTTAATAATAGCTTTTTATTTTTCAAAATACATGCAAAGATAATTTTCAACATTCACCCTTGTAAAACCTTGTGTTAGATATATTTCAATATAATTGGCATCATTTGTGATTTGATGTATTTGATTTTATGTATTTAAAAACATTCTTCTGAGAAGGGTCTTATAAGTGTCACCTGACTAACAAAGGAGTCCATGACACAAAACTAGTTAGTAATTCCTGGGCTAGAGGAGAATGTACTCAAGCTTTATTTTTTTTTAATATTTGATTTTTTCCAATTACATGTTAAAAAACATTTAACATTTTTTTCTTTATATTCTAAAATCTCTACATTCTTCCCTTCTTTTCCCTTCCCTGAGAAGTCCAGCAATTTGATATAGAATATATATATATGCAGTCATGCAAAACTTATTTCTATATTAGTAATGTTGTGAAAGAAAACACAGACCAGGAAGAAAAAAAAAAACTTAAAAAGTATGCTTCAATTTGCATTTTGACTCCATTGGTTCTTTCCCTGGAGGTAAATAATGTTTTTTTATTATAAATCCTTCAGAATTGCTTTTGGATCCTTGTAATGCTGAGAATAGTGAAGTCATTCACAGTTGATGATAATGCAATACACAGTTGATAATCATACAATATTACTTACTGTGTAGAATATTCTGTTTTGGCTCATTTTACTTTGTATGAATTCATATGTCTTTCTAGGTTTTTCTGAAACCCTCCTATTTATCATTTCTTATACTACAATAGTATTCTATCATAATCTTATACCACAACAAGTTCAGCTATTCCCAAATTGATGAGCATCCCTTCCAGTTCCAATTCTTTGCTATCAGAAAAAAGAGCTGCTATAAATATTTTTGTATATATAGGTTCTTTTCTTTTTCTTTTTTGTTTTCCTAAGGCAATTGGGGTCAAGTGACTTGCCTAGGGTCACTTAGGTGGGAAGTTAAGTGTCTGAGATCAGATTTGAACTCAGGTCCTCCTGACTTCAGGGATGGTGCTCTAACCATTGTGCCACCTAGCTGTACCCTTTTTCTTATTTATTTATTAATTTATTTTTATTTCTTTGAAATATAGACCTTTTGGTGGTAATCCTCGGCTAAAGGGTACACAAAGTTTGATCACTCTTTGGACATAATTCTAAATTGTTCTACAGAATAGTTGGATCAACTAACAGTGCACTAGTTCCCAATTTTCACACACCCCAACATTTGTCATTTTCCTTTTCTGTCACACTAGCAAATCTAATAGGTGTTAGGCGATACCTTAGAGTTGTTTTAATTTGTTTTTTAATTTAATTAATAGTGATTTAGATAATTTTTTGATTACTATAGATAACTGATATCTTCTGAAAACTGTCTGCTCATATCCTTTGATCATTTGCCAGTTGGAGAATGACATATATTCTTATAAATTTGGTTTGGTTCCCTATATATTTGAGTAATGAGGCCTTTATCAAAAAAAATTACTTTTTATTTTTCAAACTACATGCAAAAATACTTTTAAACATTCACTCTTGCAAAACCTTGTGTTAGATATATTTCAATATAATTGGCATCATTTGTGATTTGATATATTTGATTTTATGTATTTAAAGACAAAAAATGTTTTCCCCATTTTACTGCTTATCTTCTAATCTTGGCTGCATTGAATGAAATGTTATCAAAATTCTCCATTTCAGTTTCCATAATGCTATCTATTATTTTATTATAAATTCTTTCCTTATCCATAGATCTAACAGGTAAGATATTAGATGTTCTCCAAATTTGATGATGGTATCTTTCTTTATGTCTAAATAATGTACTCAGTTTAACCTTATATTGATATATAGTGTGAGTCATTGTTCTATATTTAATTGGTGCTAAACTACTTTCCAGTTTTCTCAGGGATTTTTGTCAGTGAATTTTTGTCCCAGATGTTTGGATCTTTGCATTTATCAAGCACTAGATTATTATGGTCATTTACTTCTGGATATTGCATACCTAATCTGATAAAAGGTTTAATTTTATCTTCACTGGTAGTGAATTTACCCTTTTTAATTTTGATAGTTTATTTGGTTTTCTCCTTTTTTTGTTTTTAAATCAAATTAACCAGTAGTTTATCTATTTTGTTGGGTTTTTTCCTTCTTAGAAATATCTCATTTCATTTATTAATTAAATGGCTTTCTTACTTTCAATTTTATTTGTTTTCTCTATCCTTTGATTTTCAGTATGTTCAATTTGGTGACTAATTGGGGACTTTTAATTTGTTTTCTTGTTTGTTTTTTAGTTGCATGCCCAATTCATTGAACTGCTCGTTTTTTATTTTATAAGTGTAAATGTTTAAAGATATAATATTTCTTCTAAGTATTGCTTTGACTGAATACTATAAATTTTGGTATGTTGTGTCATTGATTTTATTATCCTTAAACTATTGATTATTTCTGTAATTTATTCTTTTACCTGATCATTCTTTAGGATTAGATGTTTCCAATTAATTTTAATCTATGTGTTGATGCACTTTTATTGAATATAATTTTTATTGTATTATTACCAAAAAGTATGCAGTTAGTTTTTCTACATTTAGTTGTGAGGATTTTAGGTTCTAAGATATGGTCTTTTTTTTAAAAAAGGTACCATGCACTACAGAAAAAAAGATACATTTCTTTCTATTATCAATCATCTGGTGGTCTATCATATCCAATTTTTCTAAAATTCTATTCATCTCTTTAACTTCTTTTTTTTATTAGATGTATTTAGTTCTGAGAAGGGAAAGTTGAAGTCCCCCATTAATATGGTCCTACTGTATATTTCCTCCTGTAACTCATTTAACTTTTTCTTTAAAATTTTGGATGTTATACCATTTGGTGTGTAAATATTTAATATTGCTATTACTTCATTGTCTAGTGTGCCTTTAACAAAATGTAGTTTCCCTCCTTATCTCTTTTAATTAGATCTATTTTTGCTTTGGCTTTATCTGATATGATTGCTAACCCTGCTTTTTTTTTTTTTTTTAATTTAGCTGAACCTGATCAATTCTGTTCCATTCCCTTACCTTTACTTTTTATATGTCTCTCTGTTTCGAGTGTGTTTCTTTTAAACTACATATTGTCAGTTTCTGGTTTTTAATCCATTCTGGCTTTTGCTTCTGTTTTATGGATGAGTCCATCCAATTTACATTCATAATTCTGATTACTAACTGTGAATTTCTCTCTATTGTATTTCCCTCTCTTTATCCTTCTCTACTTCTCCTTTTTCTTTGTCCCTTCTCAAAAATTTATTTTGCTTCTGAATCCCATTTTCCCCAGCCCTCCTTCCTATCACCATCCCTCTTTCTCTTATTCATCTCCCATCCTACATAAAGAAAGATAGATTTCTATACTGAGTATGTATGTTATTTCCTCTTGAAGGCAATTCCAAAGACAGCAAGGTTCAATTATTGCCCAGAATCAGCACACCATCTTTGCCTCCACTCAAAAAGCTTTTCCTTTTATGCCTCACTTATGTGAGATAATTTACCCTCATTTTATCTCTCCCTTTTCCTTTCTCCTAGTGCATGTCTTTCTTTTCCCTTTATTTTATTTTTTTAAATTGTTCCATCATGTCTGCCTCATACCCATGCCCTCTGTCTATGTATAATTCTAATTGTCCTAATAATGAAAAAGTTCTTAGGAGTTTTTTTTTCATCTTCCCATTTGGAATGTAGACATTTTAATAATTTAACAATTATCTATGCTGTGCTTTAGTTTTAGCCATCAAGTCATTGAGAAAACCTTTCTTTATGGCTTCTCAAATTGTCCTAAACTGGACAAATGTTTCATCCTGACTTTTTGTTGGTTCTGTCACTCCAGAATTCAATTTGAGACATTATTTTTAAATTTTTTGGAGGGGGATTTGGGAGAGTCAGGAGAGTGTTTGTCTTTATTTTGCCAACTTGGCTCCATCTCAAGCTTTGTCAATTTTATAGAACTTTTGTCAAGTATGTGATCAAATAAGAACACTGGCCCAAGCAAAGAAACAAATATTTTTGACTTGGTCATATCCAAAGAGCCTTTGTGGTCTAAGGATCTAGTGATTATTCATTTTTAAATTGTTAGAAACTATGCTAAACTACTCAGTATTCTTTTTCACAGAAGCAAAAGAATAAGAAATGCATAATTGTCCTAAAATTAACCAGGGCTTTTAGAAGTCAATGGACAGTTTAATATGACCAGATTTCTAAAGGCTCAATCAAGACTGCTTCATCCATGCATCAGTATTAGTGTCTGCAGATTCAAGCAAATTTTTTGTCTTATAAATAATGGGAAGGTTTAGAAAAAATTCTGAATCAAAAAAGTAATGGTCACTAGCAAAAAAACTATATTTCTCAAGAGGCTTGAGTGATAATGAGACCTATTATCCCATCCATATGCTGAAATTTCTGATTTTGAAGATGGCAGTCACTGAGAAAGTCAATGACAGTGTGTATAGAGCAACCCCCAATCAGTGCCAAGTTGGATGATTTTTGCTGGAGATGGGCAATAGCTAACTGCAAATTCAATATTCATTGCCAACCTATGAGCCACATTTGGAAAAACCCATGTGGACACACACATTACCTATACAAAGAGTACATACACCATACACAGGGAGCACTGCCGTGGGTATGGAGAGTCTGTCCAGAAGGCCATATGACATTGAAGCTATGGTGATGCCCCCCAAAAAAGAATGAAAACTATCTATAATACCCCCAAAATCTGGTAGATGTTACAGACTTGTGCACCCTGATTATTTGAGATAAATTTTTCCTAAATTTTCCTTCCCCCCAACTCTAGTATATTTCCCTTACCCTCTTTCCATTTTCTTGAGATCATCAACATGATAGGACCCCTCTCAGGCCTTGTCTGATTGGATTTTTCTCTAGAACCTACTAAGGCTACATTATTTTTATGGGGTTTGACACCCAAAAATGCAAGAGAGTTATGATAAATGTCAAAATCTTACTGATTGGTAGACCATGATTCCAGTTCTCCAGGAAAATCAGAAATGATACTCATCAACATGAGTAATCACAAGATGGGCAAGGACAAGGGTCATCTCCGCTGACTAAGTGATCATAAAATGAGCAATGCAATAGTTATCTATGGTGACTAAGTGGTGATAAGATGGTTACTACTAATGTTAGACAAGAAAGAGTGGTCTGGGGTTGCAAAAATAAATCAATACAAATACCCTGCTAGGCCGGGACATGAAATTTGAGCAAAATAGAATGGAGATATTTTTGTCAGAATTCTTGTGGTTGCACAAATGAACTTTATAAGTAGTAAACAAGAAGTGAATAGTAGATTAAAATTTGAGTCCTACCATAAAGTCCTATAAGTATCTTTCTTGTCTAATTATCTCTTTTTGATTTATATAAAATATGTATTAGTACATTTATTCTTGTACTTATTGTTAGATAGCTGACTAAATGTATATTATTAGGTGAATATATCACAAAAAATTGCTAATAATCATTACCCTTATGAATTGACACTGAATTGATTAATACTGATTGGAATAAAGTAGGAGTCCAAATGAATTATTTATCACAGTGTTTTATACTTCCTGTGCTAAGCTCTTAATTCCCTTTCCAATTATTTCTCCTATAGTTCTAATTTTTCTCCCTTTTTCCTCAAGTGCTCTTATTTCATTTATAAAAACATTTGAAAAGTCTTTTTAAACTTATGCTTCATCTCTTTCAGGAATTCTAGTTGAGTTTGTGTCTAAGCTATCTGTTTTCTTTGAGATTTGTTTGTAGATTTCTTTTGAAGTAAGTCATTCTCTTTTTCTGGGTTTCTGTCGAACATCTCTGTTGCCATAATAACTTTTAATGGTGGAATTCTTTTGTTATTTGCTCATTCTTCTAGTTTACTTCCTGACTTTAAATTTGATCTTAGGGCTGAACACTTTTAAAAGGAAGGTCTGGGCTGATTCTATTGCTACTTTCTTGGGAATATTGAATGTTACATTATACAAAGATCTCAGGATAGGTCAGGCTGGGGATCTATAAACTATCAGTATTCTGAAAGTGATATTGGATTCAGAAATGGGAAACACAGCTGTTTTATGACCTATTCCTGCAGATATCTCAATAGAGTATGAGACTTTGGGAACAGCCTTGCTCTGCTGTGGAGAGATCTTTTGAGGTTTACTTTTGGCCAGATGCAATCTCAAGAGTCCACAGGCCTGTCTGTCTCTCTATACTGACATGGGCTAGAAAAATTATTCACTGTGACTTTTTCTTTAATTTCCCCATCATAATTTGAACTGGTCAATTTTCCAGATCTATTTAGGAAAAAAAAATTTTAAAGGAGGAATGAGATCACTATACTTGTTCTAATTACTCTGTTTCTTCATATATTTGGTCCAACCATTTTTGAAAACCATTTGGAATAATGTGCAAAAACTTATTAAATTGTACATGGCTTTTGGTCCAGCTATATCATTGGTAAGTCTATAATAAAATCACAGAAAAAAGAAAAGATTTTATTTCTATAAAAATAATTATAGCAACTATTTTTGTAATGGTCCTAAACTAAAAGCTAAGGGGATGCCCATCAAATGGGGAAATGACTAAACTAATCATGGATTATCATTATATGTAATATATATTATATTGTGTATGTTATTATATTATATTTTAATGGGATACTATTGTGCTGTAAATTAAGGAAATGATGGTTTCAAAGGGATGTGGAAAAACTTATATGAACTGATGCAGAGCAAAGTGAATAGAATCAGAAGAACCATTTATATTATGAGATCAATATTGCCAAATAAAAACAATTTTTAAAGTCTTAAGAACTCTGATCAACTAAATGTTGATTCCACAGGACTGATAAAGAATAATGATGCCTACTTCATAACAGAGTTAGTGAACTAAGATGTAGAATAAGAAATATGACTAATGTGGGAATATATTTTGTTTGGTCTTGATTGTGCTTACGTGATACAGCGATTCTCTTTCTCTCTTTCTTTCTCTCTCTCTCTTTCTCTTTCTCTTCCTCCCTCTCTCCTTTTCTTTCACCCTCCTCTCTTCTTTTTTTCCTTCCTTCCTTCTTACCTGACCCAAATGCAAGAGTCATCAGAACTATAAACTATCAGAATTCCATGACAGTCTACCCAGTATACTGTTTTATTAACAGAAATGGGAAGCTCTATGACAGCGTAGAGAATTTTCCACAAAGGTTTAGCTTTCCAATTCTCTTTACTTTCTAACACTAGTTTGTTAAGACAGTTGTTTGTTAGATCAAATGAGATAAACATAAAATTACTTGAAATCCTTAAAGCACTGCATAAATGTTAGCTATATTATCAGTAGTAGGAGCATTGCTGTTATTTTTATTATTGAAAGGGATCCAGCATAATTTGTTCTTTAGGTTACTTACTTACTAATTCTGTTTCTTTATACAGAATATCTGTGGTAAACCCAAACATGTAAATTTCCCTCTGTGTAATTTAACTGCAGTCATAAGGTGTAAGTGGGGTTGTGATTGTTTAATTGGTGTCTCAACAGGAGCTGGTTAGGAAGTTTCCTAAGGGCAGAAATCTCAGTTTGGCCAATTGTTACAGAATTTCTGTTTGGGGATTTGATGAGCTATGTTGTTAGTTTAAGTTTTGCTAATAATTATACACTCATCAATAAAACAGAGTAAAGATTCCAAATGGATGTGGGTATTATTTCCTTAAAACATACATAACCTTTTTGATGGTGTAATTTGTGGCTGAAAAATCTCCAACTCCAACTCTAAAGAGAAAGAAAAAGGGAGAGAGGAAGACAACACATTGTGGGTTTCTGAGATAAAAAATCACTGCTTATTACCCTAAGGGAGGAGAGCAAATTAAAGGAGAATCTGGGGGCTAACGGGAAATCTGCTGAGCCAGCCCCAGTTGGAGGTCCGCGTGGTCTGAAAAAAAATTTTTTTCATCTCAGTCAGAAAAGAAAGGTTTGTATTCTAATACATGACTTCCATAGTGCCATCTAGAGGCTATAATGGGGTATTGCTTTTCTTTCTGAAACCATGCTTCTCACCTTGTTGCTAATTGCAGGAATTCAGTTGTTTTTTGTTTGTTTTGTTTTAAATTCACTATGCCCAAGCCCCTGTCTTTGTACCAAACTTAGTATTCCAGTTTCTTCCAGTGCCTTGCTGTTTCTACTCTTTCGAGAGACTAGACTCCTACCCCTTGATACCAAACTCTATGTTAGAATTCTGGTCACTCGTTGCTAGATTTTTCTGAAAATGACTGATTAATTGTATTTCTTACTGTATCTCAATACTGTACTGTATACCACTTCTTGTCAACAGACCTCTTCAATACTATATTTTTTCTTTACTTACTAGAAATCCCTCTGCTGTTCTGCTTTGGACTTTCTTGTCACTTACTGTGTTCCACTATCTCCTGCCAAATCCCATTTTTGATGAAATTTCTACATATCCTATGGTTTTCTATGGCTAAAACAATAATTAAATTGCTTCACCCATTTCAGTACAGACTAGTCTCGGGTTCAAATTATCATTGGTCTCATCATGTGTGTCCTGGGATTGATAATTCCCAGAATAAGAGTACCTGAATTCAAATCCTTGTTCTATTATTTTCCTGTAGGTCTCTAAGACTCAGTTTCTTCATCTTTAACATGAGGCGGTTGGACTAGATGGTAAGTAAATTCCCTTCCAACTCTAAATCTATGATTCTATGATCCAGTTAAATGTTGTAAATATTGAAAAAGGATTAACTTTTCCTCCACCTTCTCAAATTTTCAAAGGAGCTGCAAGGTAGTTCCCAGAAAGTGGTTCCATTCAGATCCATAGGCAGCCATATTGAGAGGCCAGGGTACAGAAAATAAAGATACTTTTACATAAAATTATTTAATTAAGGATTCAGAGCTTATGAAAATTAGTCTACTGTAGAGACTTAAAGCAAAATTCAGGACCAACCCTCTAAGGTAGAAATCTGGTAATCTGCTTTCATTAATTTATTAGGTTAATAAATATCTCCCCTGGACACTACAGATACCAGTACTTTTTGTTGGACTGTTTTCATATGAAAAGTTTTATATTAGGGATTTTTGATGGCATTAGGCAATATCTCTGTCATTAAGTTTCTTGTAAGGAGCAAGTCTAAGGAATAAAACATAAAATATTAGAGCTAGAGGAGACATTAGATATTGTTTAGGCCAACACTCTCATTTTGCAGATGACAGAAATAAAATTGAAGTGAAGCAACCTACTCACAGACATACAATTCAATTCATTAATTAAGCACTAATTAATCACCTAATATATGCTAGGCACTAAGCTAGAGACTAGGAAACCAAAGACAATGAAAATGTGCTTGTTTTTAAGGAACTTACATAGGGGAAGAGAATAACATTCATACAGGTAAATATAAAATTTAGTCATTTTAATTTTAATAATTCCAGTAGTTTCATTGAGCACAAAGGAAAATTAGCAACAATTAGGATAGGGATAGTGGTAGGTATTCTTTAGAGAGGATACAGACATGGTATTTACATTTCTTTAATGTTTCCAGGAAGCTATAGAATTTAGGGGCTTTAAAAAAAAAAAAAAGGAAAGAAAAAGGAAAAAAATGGAATTTCAGGCTAGGAAGACTGAAATTCCAAATCACAGAAATTCTTAGTGTGACCAATAGATTGTTGCCCTTTGAAGGTCAGGTGAGTTCTATCTTACAGAGCTGATTAAGTAGCATAATGAAGATTAAAACTCTGGTCTTCCCACTTCAAATATGCTACATATTCCACTAAAATACATAATTAAATTTTAAAAAAAACTTGCATTACAATGTGCAGAATATATGATAAAAGGGTAAAAAGAAAAGAAAGTAGATATAAAAATAAATAACATAAGATCCTGGCTTCCAAGTAGCTTATGGGTCCTGCCATTTTGGGAGGAAAGGGGTGTCACTCCAACTGAATTTTTTTATCCTTTTTTGAGACAACTCAATTTCTCTAGCTATTCTCAGGGCCTCTTTGATGGAGAGAATATCAATATATTGCAATATGCTCATTTTAAGGTTCCTTTACCTTTTGCCCTTTATTGAAGTTTGCTTGAAGAACCTCACCCCAACTTCCTTGAACAACATGTTACATCATGCCAAGAAATCATGTTACCTTTTCTGGTTTGTCTCCTCAAAGCAGCCACATGAAATCTCAAAGAAAATAAATTTGTTGGACTGATCCTACCTGGGTAGTAACATGGATCATGAATCACAAACAAAATTGAGCTCTGTACCCACTGACAAATTCCATCTAACTCATAAAACCTTTGCCTCAGGGAAATTTTTTGAGATACAGACAGAAAGGCTGTTTGCCATTTAAAAAGAAACAAAGATCTTTAGGGAGTACTTTGCCAAGATTAATTTATCTAGCTCCAAATGCAAGTATTGATTTGTGGTCTTCCTTCTGTAAATCACAGTAGCTGGCCCTTGGGATGAGGTTAATTTAAAATAATTTCAGAGGATTACAGTTACTTTTTTCATGAAATATGACATAATGTACCATAGAAAAATGTGATATTGCTTTAACTTTGGGGAGTAAATTCATCCACACTGAAGTTTCTGTCACCTAAGACTTTTCTGGTAAGAAGTAAAAGCTGACTAATGTTATCCTGATGTAATCTTTACATCATCTTTCATGGAAAATTTCCAATGTCATAAAGCACTGAAGGATATAAGCTTTTATAAGGCAAGAACTATAACTTTGGAACTTCCTTTCTTTTCACTCACTTCTCAGCCTTTGTAACATAGCTTCCAGCCTCATCACTTAACTGAAATTCCTCTCTCCAAAGGTACCAACAATTTATTAATTGAAAATCTGATGATCCTTTCTCAGACCCCATCTTTCTTTAGTATATCTGCTGCATCAACCACAGTTAACAATCCTCTCTTCTCATGATTTTTTTTTATGTTGCTCTTCCTTAGTTTTCCAACTACCTGCCTGACTGCTTCTTCTTAGTCTTTCTGCTGTTTATGCATCTATACAGTGTCCCCTAACTGTATGTGATACCCAGGGTTTTGTCATAGGTTAGTTCTCTCAGTCATTTCATTAGGTCTCATACACTTAATTTTCATCTCTATGTAGATGATTCACATATCTCTATGTCCATTTTCAGTCTCTTCCCTGTCTCAGTCCTTATGTCATAAATTGACTATTAGAAATTTCCAATTGGTTACCCCTGCAACATCTCAAACTCAACATATTAAAAATTGAACTCATTTTCTTTCTCTCTATATCCCCTCTTCTTCCAAACTTTGCTCTTTCTATTGAATGTGCTACCAGCTGTCCATCTAACTGTCAATTAGCCAACAAACATTTAAGTGCCTATTCTGTGTCAATTACTATGCTAAATCAAGTCTCCAAGGTTTATAAATTTGACATTATCTTGACTTCCCACTCTTTTTTACCCCATATAGCCAATGACAAATGTTGCTTTTTAAAAACTCTACATCTCTTTTAACTGATCTCTTTTCTTCACCCACAGTACTACTTTCTTAGTTCAGGCTCTCAACCCCTTTTGAGATAGCTTCCTGACTAATCTCCCTACCTTAAGTCTTTCATCATTCTAGTCCATGCTATACACTACTGCTCCTATGACCATATCATTTCCCTACTCAGTACTCTCCAGTGGTTTCTTATTACCTCTAGAATAAAACAAATTCTTTTTCATATTTATAGTCCTTCACTACATGGCTCCAAATTATTTATCCAGATTTATTTAGCATAGCTCTCCCTCTTCAGTTTTGTGATCCAGTCAAACTTGCCTTCTCTCTGTTCCTCCAAACTGTCTCTATATCTTTGTACTAGTTGTCCCCTTTCCCTATAAGGCCTTCCTTCTATCTTACATAGTAATTTCTGCTTTAAGATACAACTCAAGCACATCTTCTAAATAAGACCTTTTCTGATCCCACTCATCCCCAGCTATTAGTACTCTTTTCCCCAAATTACCTTTTATTTAGTTACTTTGTATTTATTAATTTTATACTTAATCTGTATATGGCTATATATTTATCTGTTGTCTTCCTCATTACAATGTAAACTCTTTGTACATAGAGATTGTTTCATTGTGTCATTTTTTATTTTTGTATAACAAGATTTTGTTGCAATGCCGGAAACAAAGTAGGTACATAAATGTTTGTTGATTAATTCTTTAGGTTAAAGCATATATGCCTTCCATATGTAATTCATAGGTATATATGCTATGCCTGTAAATGTTTAGCACCTGGGGAACCTTTATTTCACATGGGGTTCCCAGATTAACTCCCTAGCTTCAAGGAAGTCTGTGGTTCTGTATTTACTTAAAATCATAGCTCAAAAGCATTACCTAATGTGTTTACTTTTTTTCTAGTCAGCCAGAGAACAAAATTAGTTTTAAAACATTTAATGAAATAGCATAGCAAAAAAAAAAAAAAAAAAAGACCAACAACACACTGTAGAATATAAACTGGGACACGCTTCTATTGGTTGGTTGTTCTTGGTTCTTGAAGAGAACCAAAATGGCTGTACTATGTTAGAGTCAAGATACAATGAATCCTACTGTGGCTGATTAGACTAACATAAGCTCAGAAGGCTCTACCACAAGTCAAGCACAAATAGTTCACAGGAACATTGGAGTGTAGATGTCTCTAAATTTGTGCATCTCACATTTCTTTTGAACTGCAATTCTGCTTTGTTTGTGCCTTCTTTGATGAGGGCATAGTATGCTGGGCAATCTTGTGCTAGTATCTCTCACATCTTACAATCAATTCTAAAGTTCTTCAGAGAGACCTTGACAGTGTCCTTGTATTGCTACTTCTGCTCTCCAGATGAGCACTTGCCTTGTGTAAATTCTACATAAAATAGTCTTTTAAGCAGACATACATTTGGCATTCAAACAAAGTAGTCAGCCTAAAGATGTTGTGCTTTCTGCTGCAAAGTTTCAATGCTTGACAGTTTAGCTTGAGGAAAAAAACCTCAGTATCTAACTTTATCTTACTAGATCATCTCCAAAATCTTCTCCAGACAATTCAAATGGAAGCTATTCCATTTCCTGGTGTAATACTGGTAGACTGTACAGGTTTCACAGGCATATAACAATGAAGTTTGAATAATAATTCTAAAAATCTTTGGTTTGTTAGGCAGCCTAATATATTCTTTCTCACATTCTCCTTCAGAACCTTCCAAACATTGAGCTAGCTCTGGAAATGCACATGTCAATTGCAGCATCTATGTGCATATCACTTGAAAGTATACTGCAAAGGTAAGAGAACATCCACAGCATTCAAAATTTCTCCATTTGCTATAACTTATGGTTCTATATATGGATGGTGTAGTGCTGGCTGATGTGATACCTCTTTTCTTGCTGTTGATTGTTGGGCCAAAATTAGGACAAGCAGCAGAGAGTCCATCCAAACTTTTATAGTATTTCAGCATCAGAAAATGCATTGGGTTCACAATCATATGCAAATTTAAAAAAAATAATTTACCAACTTTTGTAATAAAAAACAAACAAGTAGTTATAAAGGACATATATCATGTGATATAACTAGAGGACAACCATAAAAGGCAATTTATTTTAAAGCTGCAAGACCATTGGTATCTTTTAGTGATGCCATTTTCCTGCTCTTATTAGATAAGCTTCTCATTAGTTCTAACTTTCCCAAAGTATATTCCCAGAGTTATATATTATAGAGAAGAGTTACAAAGAAGGAAGGGGGAAAAAACCTAACATGCCCCCAAATTTATGGAAAACAAAATCCATTAAAAAAATAACCAATAGTAAAACTCATGGCTTCAAATGTGTACACATGAATGTCCAAAGTTTAGGCAACAAACAAGAGAAACTGGAGGCCCCAAAATTTGGCCTCATATATATCACTGAGATTTGGTTGGATGAAATACTTAACTGGATTCTGGCTCTGGATGGCTACACAACATTCAAAAGAAACAATATAGATGAAAGAGAATGGGCTGGGGTAATCTGATATATTAAGAATGTATAAACATGTAGTAAACAGAGAAATTAGAGAAAACATGATGGAAAATATCTGGGTGTAAACTAATCTATTTATTTAGTGCTATACCAATTAAACTCCCCAGAAACTATTTTACTGACCTAGAAAATATAACAACAAAATTCATCTGGAAGAACTAAAAGTCAAGAATTTCAAAGGAGTTAATGAAAAAAAAAAAAGGCAAATGAAGGTGTCCTAGCTGTACCAGATCTAAAACTATATTATAAAGCAGCGGTCATCAAAACCATTTGGTACTGGCTAAGAAACAGAATAGTTGATCAGTGAATAGGTTAGGTTCACAGGATAAAATAGTCAATGATTATAGCAATCTAGTATTTGACAAACCCAAAGACCCTAGCTTTTGGGATAAGAACTCACTATCTGAGAAAAACTGCTGGAAAAATTGAAAACTAATATGGCAGAAACTAGGCATTGATTCACACCTAACATCATATACTAAGATAAGGTTGAAATGGGTTCATAATCTAGACATAAAGAATGACATTATAAACAAATTAGAAGAACATAGGATAGTTTACCTCTCAGATCTGTGGAGGAGGAAGGAATTTGTGGCCAAAGAAGAACTAGAGATCATTATTGATCACAAAATAGATAATTTTGATTATATTAAGTTAAAAAGATTTTTGTGCAAACAAAACTAATGCAGACAAGATTAGAAGGGAAGCAATAAACTGGGAAAACATTTTTACATTTAAAGGTTCTGATAAAGGCCTCATTTCTAAAATATGTAGAGAATTGACTCAAATTTATAAGAATTCAAGCCATTCTCCAATTGATAAATGGTCAAAGGATATGAAGACAATTTTCAGATGAAGAAATTGAAACTAATTGTAGTCATATAAAAAGGTGCTCCAAATCACTATTGATAAGAGAAATGAAAATTAAGACAAGTCTGAGATACCACTATATACCTATCAGATTGGCTAAGATGACAGGAAAAGATAATGACGAATGTTGGAGGGGATGTGGGAAAACTGGGACACTGATACATTGTTAGTGGAACTGTGAACAGAGCCAACCATTCTGGAAAGCAATCTGGAACTATGCTCAAAAAGTTATCAAACTGCATACCCTTTGATCCAGCAGTATTTCTATTGGGCTTATATCCCAAAGAGATCTTAAAGGAAGGAAAGGGACCAATGTTTGTGGCAGCCCTTTTTGTAGTGGCTAGAAACTGAAAACAATGGATGCCCATCAGTTGGAGAATGGCCAAATAAATTGGGGTATATGAATGTTATGGAATATTATTGTACTATAATAAACGACCAACAGAATGATTTTAGAGAAGCCTGGAGAGACTTGCATGAACTGATGTTAAGTGAAATGAGCAAAACCAGGAGATCATTATACATGGTAACAACAAGACTATATGATGATCAGTTCTGATGGACTTAGCTCTCTTCCACAATGAGATGATTCAAACCAGTTCCAATTGTCCAATAATGAAGAGAGCCATATTCACCCAGGGAGAGGTCTGTGGGATCTGAGTGTAGACCACAACATAGCATTTTCATGCTTTCTGTTGATATTTGCTTGCATTTTGTTTTCCTTCTTGGGTTTTTTTCTTTCTAGATCCGATTTTTCTTGTGCAGCAAGATAACTGTATAAATATGTATAGATATATAGGATTTATCATATATTTTAACATATTTAACATGTATTGGACTACCTACCATCTGGGGGAGGGAGGGAAAAATTTGAAACAGAAAGTTTTGCAAGGGTCAGTGATGAAAAATTACCCATCCATATGTTTTGCAAATATATAGCTTTAATTTAAAAAAATTGAAAATATTTGGGTAAATATCAATGGGAGAAAATGAAATTATTTTGTCCATGGAGTATACTACTGACCATCTGAAGAAAAAGAGAAAATAGATGAGGAATTTAGAAAATAGATCACAGGCTAGTATCAAACCATGATAAAGTAATAATGAAGTACTCTCTAAGCCAAAAGTAGGTCACCTGATAACTTAATCACTTGCTTTAGTGATAATTTTATCCTTCAAAATATGGAGAAAATAACATGGGAAAATTCTAAACGAGAACTGATTCTCACTAAGAGGGAAGAACTGAGAAGTGACTACTTTTTCCTAGAGTTTGTGATTAAGAAAAAATTAATGTTGGAAAATGGAAAATAATATAAAGGCATAGTATAAAATGTACTCTTGATTTTGGAAAAGCACATGCCAAGGGGTTGAAAGGAAAGATAATCAAGATTTCATGGACTAAAATACTTTAGGGGGATGTTAAATGATCAAGAACAAAATTCTGAAGATACTTTATTTCTTTTTTATCTGCTACAGAGAATAACCATTACACTGGAAATGACAGAACACAAGTGACTAAGGAGTTCACATCTAAAATAAGTAAAAATATAAGAGAAGACTTGGCTGCCTTATGAATTCAAGTCACCTGGCCCAGACAAACCACATCTTCAGGTCCTGAAAGAAACTGACAGATAGGATTGCTGAGTCACTGTCAGTGAAATCTGGAACAAGGAAAAGAGTAGAGATGCCACAAGATGGAGAAAAGAAATTCTGTCCCAGTTCTCAAAAAGGAAAAAAGAGTATAAATTTTAAGCCACTGAGATTATTTTAAAAAAAAATAGCTGGGGCAGCTAGGTGACACAGTGGATAGAGCTCCAACCCTGAACTCAAGAGGACCTGACTTCAAATCTGGCCTCAGACATTTAATACTTCCTAGCTGTGTGACCCTGGGCAAGTCACTTAACCCCAATTGCCTCACCAAAAAAAAAAAAAAAAAAGAAAAAAGAAAAAAGAAAGAAATAGTTGATGATAGGAACAGTGATTATAAAGAGCTAGCTTGGCTTGACTAAGAACTGACAATACCACATCAATTTTATTTCCTTTTCTGATAGTATTACTAAACTAATAGATGAAGGAAATAATATAGATATAGTTTATCTGGGTTTTTAGCAAAGCTTTTGATAAAGTATCTCATATTATTCTTGTAAAGAAGCTGGAAATATATGGATTAGACAAAAAAGAATCAATTGTGTTCACAACTTTTTGGATGACTGAATTCAGTAATTATTAATGGCTTGATGGCAACATGAAAGATCATGGAGCAGCACTCCAGGATCTATTTGTTGCCCTTTAACATTTCCCCTCAGTGACTTGGAGAAAGGGAGAAAGGGGAGGGGAGAGAGAGAGGGAAAGAAGGAGAGAGAGAGAGAGAGAGAGAGAGAGGGAGAGGAAGGTGGGGGAGGGAAGAAGCTAGATATATTGATATATATTTGTGTGTATGTGTTTATAGAGAGTGAATATAGCTAAATATAAAGAATACATTATCTATCTATCTATGGTACTATATGCTTGCCAGTTTTGCAGAAAACACAAATCTGGGAAGGATAGCTAGGAAGGATGATCAAGCTACTTCACTTCTCACTGTCTCTGTCTCTCCCTATATTGCTCTATGTCTTTGTCTCTGTCCAATTTAGGGTGCACTATCAGTTATAAAGTCAATCATAAAGTCACCTGGCCTAAACCAATGAGTCATAAAATCTCAGAGTTATAAAGCACCTCAGTGGCTATATAATTCTGTTAACTGAACAGGGATTGCCTCCATAGCATAGACAAGGGGTTCTCCAAGTTTTTCTATCAGATTGGTCTAAACTGTTAGTAAATTTTTACTTTACTGCAACTGCCAACTTGTTCTTTAAGTTGGTCTAAGCAGAACAAGTTGAATTTTATTTCTGAATTACAGCTTTTCACATACTTGAAGCTACATGCATTTTATTCCTGCTAAATCTTGTCCTTTCTGAGTTACATTTGTAATGCATATTAATTTTACACAAATTCGATGGAGGCTGGATTTATAAAAATGCTTCTTGATTAATAACATTTTTATTATAAATATTAGAATAAGTACATGATTTGTTTAAGAATTTTCTGTTTTACCTGAGCTACACTGAAGAGACACTTTGATCCTCATTATGACTAAGAATCATGAAGAGAAATTAAGGTTGTTTACCCCATATATTTATATGTTTTTGCCAGATCGGAATGATGTGTTATATATACATAAAATCACAATATCACAACTCTAGAACTGGAAGGAGATTTAGGTTATCTAGTATAACCTTCACTTTGTAGATGAGGAAGGAAACTGAGTGACAGAAAGATAGTAATTTGCCCAAAGTCATTAAGTGGCAGAGGTAGGGCATTCTTATTGATATTATGAAGAAGGTTACTTCTAGTCCATACAGAGAAATCTTCACTTGGTTATATTGTTAGAAACTGTTTTCTGTGAACATAAACCATGTTAACTTTGAGATTATGGATATAAATCTATTTAAAAGGGGTTGTAACATGTTTATGAGCCGCTATACACCATGCATGACTACCCTGAAGTGCTGCCTGCAAAAGTTTTTGAAAATGTCAAATGCCACCCAAGTGGAAAACATTATTCCCTGCTGATTGTTTTATTGCTCAGTGATATAACTCTATAAAGAGGAAAGAATATACTCCTTTTCAGATCCCCATTCTTATACATTATTTAATATGTCATCTGAATTTACAGTGTCAAGTTGTTATTAAAGGCAGGAAATTTTTTAAGTGAAAATTTTTTGTCTCCTCTCTTTTTTCCTCTAGGATAGAAAGTTTAGGAATTCATTTACTCATGTGTTCTTTATTAATATGAAGATAATGCTCCATTCATTAAAAATTTTCCTCCCTTTGGTTGTAAAATATGTATTTTTGTCTTATATGGGATTTAACCAGAATGACTTTACTTAGAAAGATCACAAACTGTGCTACTCAAAGACATCTAATGTGACATACCTTGGGCAGCTAGGTGGCTTAGTGGATAGAGCACCAGCCCTGAAATCAGGAAGACCTGAGTTCAAATCTGGTCTCAGACACTTAACACTTCCTAGCTGTGTGACCCTGGGCAAGTCATTTAACTCCAATTGCCTCAGGAAAAAAAAATGATGTAATGTGACATACCTCATGGCCAAATCTAGAGAATAGAAACTCTGTCATAGCAGGCAGAAGCATACTGAGCTCTCTTGCTATGAGAATTTCAAGGGAATTAATGGGAAAAATGTAAATGAAGGTAGCCTGGTTGTATCAGACCTAAAACTATATTTAAAATCAGCATTTATCAAAACTATTTAGTATTAGCTAAGAAATAAAGTAGTGGATCAGTGGAATAAGTTAAGTTTACATGATACAATAGTCAATGACCATAGTAATCTAGTGTGTGATAAACCTCAAAATTCTAGCTTCTGGGATAAGAACTCAGTATTTGACAAAAAAAATGCTGGGAAAACTGGAAAACAGTATGACAAAAAATAGGCGTTAACCAATATCCTAACATCCTATATCAGGATAAGGTCAAAAAGGGTTCATGATTTAAACATAAAGGGTGATACTATAAACAAATTAGGAGAACAAGGGATAGTTTGCCTCTCAGATTTGTGGAGAAGAAAGTAATTTATGGCAAAGAAGAACTAGAGAACATTATGGAATGCAAAATGTGTAATTTTGATTATATTAAACTAAAAAGGTTTTGTACAAACAAAACCAAAGCAGCTAAGATTAGAAGGGAAGCAGAAAACTGGGGAAAAATTTTTTACACTCAAGGGTTCTGATAAAGGTCTCATTCCTAAAATATATAGAGAAGTTTATTTTATTTATAAGAATACATACAAGCCATTCCCCAATTGATAAATGGTCAAAGGAAATGAATTTTCAGATGAAGAAATTAAAGCATTTCTAGTCATGAAAAAAAATGCTCTAGGGGCAGCTAGGTGGTGCAGTGGATAGAGCACCAGCCCTGAAGTTGGGAAGACCTGAGTTCAAATCTGGTCTCAGCCACTTCCTAGCTGTGTGACCCTGGGCAAGTCACTTAACCCCAATTGCCTCAGCAAAAACAAAAACAAAAACAAACAAACAAAAAAAGAAAAAAATGCTCTAAATTACTATTGATTAGAGAAATGCAAATTAAGACAGCTCTGAAGTACCACTTCACACCTCTCAAATTGACTAAGGTGACAGGAAAAGATAATGATCAATGTTGGAGGGGATATGGGAAAACTGAGACACTAATACATTGTTAGTGGAGTTGTGAACTGATCCAATCATTCTGGAGAACAATATGGAATTATGCCCAAAGGGATATCAAACTGTGCATACTCTTTGATCCAGCAGTATCTCTGCTTATCATTAGCCCATCACCACAGAACTTTGAAATAGGTAAAATAGTAACATAATGAAGTAATAATAGTAAACTATAAATGGTAAAATATGAAAGGTATCTTTTGATTCACATATAAATTGGACTTAAGTAAGGCAAAGTCATCAGCTTCAGTCTCTCTTCCAGTCGTTGAAGTCCAGTGGCAAGACAAAAGTCAAAATGACTGGCAAAGGCTTGGGATACAATAGATGACCTTAGTATCTTCGACATCTGACCAAAGTTTAAGCACTCCATGACACATGCTTCTACCACTTTCATGGCCCGTTGAAACAAAGTATTCAGATCCACTTATTCTACCAGGTAAGTCTTCTATCAGGTAAACGTCCACTTAATTCACTGACAGATTGGAAGCCTATTAGTTACCCTCAACCTTGTTTACCCCATATACCAAGATAGTTTACCAGGATGTTGGCACTGTAAAGTCATGGGTGAAGGGTCAGTGGCAAATGGACATCAAAGGATGAATTTGGAAGTCCTCACACTAGAGGTCCTTCAAACTCCTACTATAATACTACAGTAGACTGAGAAACTAGGAAGAATTAGCTCAAATTCTACATTAGAAGTTCGTTTTTCATGGCATTACAGACAATAAAACTCTCTAATCACAAATGTAGATTTCAAAATATCTTTAAAATTTTTACCATAAAACTGTAATGGAACTAAAAGATTATCTTATTATTGAACTGTTGTCCACAATTTATTGGACAGAGTATTGATACATAAAAATTTAAGAACATCCTTAAAGTAACTACACCTATGTATCATACTAATTTCAACATGTACTTTCAGAAATGCACCTTTGGCAAAGCTTTGGTTTTGGCTTGGGTGTTGTAATTCTTTCTAGTTTGGGAAAAGAAGAATCTAATTCAAGATTAGGACTAGGGGATTTTATAAATCAGGGGTTTGAAGGATCTCTTTAGGGAAGGATAAAGAAGAGAGGGGACAGGAGCAGCTTGCCAACAGATAGGTACTAGTAACAATATCTATAGTCTCCTTCTTTAAACCCAGGTTTTCATGAGAGACCATGGGTGTCATCTTCTAAATAGACAAGCAGAGGAATGGGTTTTTGTTGTTTTTAAAACACAGGTACTAGCTACAGTGGTTGAAGCACTGAGAGAAAATAGATATAAGAAGGGAAAGAGTTTTACTGCCTATCCCAGGCCTTACTTCTGCACAAATCTTTTAATTGTGTCTTTTAAAAATCATTATTCTGTTAAAGACTTCATTGGACAGATTTTAAATTATTTTTCATAAATATCTATGGTTGACCTTGTCACTAACATTTCTTTATAACTCTGTTCTCAGCATAAGAGTGTGAAATGGAGTTTTTCTAGAGCAGGGCTGAGATTTCAACCTCCCCACCAATCAAAGAGTTTTCTTTCCAAATGGGAGCACCATTACAAGCTATTTGATAATTATACTTTCAAGAGCAGAATTACTAAAAACTTTGGCTAGTTTTAAATTATCACATCAGATACAAGTCTAATATAGTGAACACAAGTTATAAAATTGTACATTTGGTAAATATTCTAACAAAGCCCATGCAACATTAAAGAAACAAAAAAGTCTGGAAAGATTTACAAGAATCAATGCTAAGTAAAGTAAGTAGAATAAGAGAATATTGTACACAGCAACAATAAGATTATGTGATGATCAACTGTGATGAACTTGGCTCTTTTTGACAATAAAGTGATTCAGGACAATTCCAATAGACTTGCCACAAAGAGAGCTATCTGCATCCAAAAAGAGGACTATGGGGACAGAATGTGGATCACAATTTCACCTTTTTTGTTGTTGTTTGCTTGTTATTTTTCTTTTTCATTTTTTTCCCTTTTTGATCTGATTTTTCTTGTGTAGTATGATGAATATGGAAACATATTTAGAATTGTTCATGTTTAACCTCTATTGGATTGCTTGCTATGTAAGGAGGTAGGAAAGCAGGAGGGAGAAAAACTTGGAGCACAAAGTTTTGCAAAGGTGAATGTTGAAAATTATCTTTGAATGTATTTGGAAAAATCAAAAGTTATTTTAAAACATATGGACCATCATCTTAATGTATAGAAATATGAACAAAGGAGAAAGAAGATGGATAAAATTGGGATAGAAACAGAGCACGTTAGGTCAAAATTTTTCATAACTATTTTTGGAGCAAAAAAAAAAAAGCAGATATCACTTCATCAAGCAAGGCTGACAATAGGTACATGCCATCAGATACTTGTCAATCAGATTGAATTGGCTTCTGATCTATGGGTGTCTAGAGCCAAACAGAGTAGCCTAGAAAGATATTTAAGTTTAATTTTAAAGTGAGGAAAATGACTTGCAAGCAAGAAAACATGCTAGGGCCTCACCCCTAGTTGAGGAGAGGGGGAATCCAAAGCACTGTGGGGAGAGCTCAATACTTATGCCAATGACTGTACAGTGAGTTCTAACAATGATGAATAACAGCAACAATGTGACAGGTTTGTGACCACAACATAGATAACAATTCCGGGATTTTGTTCTGGCTAAGATCATCCACAGAGGGAGCACAAAGAATTGTTATTATGTCAATATGTTATTATGTAAGCAAGCACAACTTGCTTACAAAGTATTAACTCTAGAAAACAAAGTATCTCCTAATTGTTTGACATTTTCCCCTTTTGAGCAAAAGGAGGTGGTCTCAAAGAATCTTCGCCTTTCTGGCCAATAAAAGAAAGGCAGATATCAGCCAAGATTCCCCAGGCCAGTTGGGCCAGGAGGAGATGTTGCCCAGGGGGTTAGTTCCTTGAAAGGACTACTGGGGAAGTGTGTCCCAGGTACCTCTGTTAGCCATTGCTTGCTTGAAATATCCAACCATTCTGGACAGCAATTTGGAACTATGCCCAAAGGGCTATCAAACTGGGCATACCCTTTGGCCCAGTCATGTCTCTATTGGGTTTGTATGCCAAGGGAATCATAGAGGAAAAAGGACCCACATGTGCAAAAATATTTGTAGCAGCTCTTTTTGTGGTAGCAAAGAATTGGAAAAGGCGCAGATGCCCATCAACTGGGGGAAAAGCTGTGGTACAGGAAGGTAACAGAATATTATTGTTCTATTTACATGAACTGATACTGAGTGAAACAAGCAGAACCAGGAATACATTGTACACAATAACAGCAAGAATGTGTGTGCAATGATCAACCACGAAAGACATGATTCTTCTCAGTGGTTCAGTGATTCAAAGAAAATGCCATCTGCAATCAGAGAAAGAACTAAGCAGTCTGAGAACTAAGGAGTGAACATGTGCTATGTTCACTTCTTTTTTCTGTTTTTTTTTTTAAATCTCTCCCATGGTTTTTCCCATTTGCTCTGATTTTTCTCTTCCAACATAATTCATAAAACAATGTGTATTAAAAATAAATTAATTAAACTAAATAAATAAATAAAAGATAATTACAAAAATAAAAAAAAAAACAGAGAGGAGAGGGAGGCTAACATTGTAAAGGGAGAAAATGCTAACATATTCAAATCAGAGTTGTGGTGGTTGAACACATAGCAAAAGGAAAGAGGAGAAAAAAACTAGGACAATATACTCACTCCTCATCCAGAAACTTGGGACAACTGTTTCATCTATATTTCAAATGCTTCTGGATTCATACTAGGCAAACCTTGAGGCCCCCAGAAGATTCTGTCATTTTTCTTCAAGACTTTCTTCAGATGATACAGGAGTCCACATCCACAAGCTTGGCAGCAGAAGCCAGAAGATCCTGGTAGAGGCCCTTAGAAAGAATAATTGACAATTATGAGAAAACTCCTTGCATCAATCTTTGAATCTGAGTTTCTGGTCAGCACATAGAGATGGTCCAGTTTTCTAGCCATGCAGGCTTAGGTTCAAGCAGTGCAATAAACATTTTTCTTACAATTAATGTAGCTAAATAATAATATTAAATGAGATTCAGATAAGACTACTTAGAAGTAGATCACAATGGACTGAGAAGAGTTGCAATGGACTCATTTTGAGAAGGGAGATTTACATGTCACCAAATTAACCAAAAAAATTTGAATATAACTAAAGTCAAGTCTCCTAATATTCTAGTTTTCCAGTCTCAATATCCAATTTTTATCAGCACATTTTGAGTTCCAAATGTCTCATATAGTTTTCTAATCCCCAGGTATCCTTTACTGGACAACAGATTTTTATTTCCAGGACAGCTCTAAAGAGGCTTTGCTTCAAAATGTTTGTGGCAGTCCTTTTTGTAGTGGCAAAAAACTGGAAACTGAGTGGATGCCCATCAGTTGGAGAATGGCTGAAAAAGTTATGGTATATGAATGTTATAGTATATCAATAGTATATCATTGTTCTATAAGAAATGATCAGGAGGATGATTTTAGAGAGGCCTGGAGAGCCTTACATGAACTGATGCTAAGTGAGATGAGCAGAACCAGGAGATCTTTGTACATAGCAACAGCAAGATTATATGATGATCAATTCTGATAGATGTGACTCTTCTCAACAATGAGATGATTCAGGCAAGTTCCAATGGTCTTGTGATGATGAGAGCCATCCCCACCCAGAGAGAGGACTGTGGGAACTGAGTGTGGATCTTTTCTGAAAGAAAATGAAATTTTCGGGGCAGCTAGTGGGGCAGTGGCTAGAGCACCAGCCCTGAAGTCAGGAGGACCTGAGTTCAAATCTGGCCTCAGACACTTAACACATCCTAGCTGTGTGACCCTGGGCAAGTCACTTAACCCCAATTGCCTCAGCAAAAAAAAAAAAAAAAAAAAGAAAGAAAAAAGAAAAAAAAAAGAAAATGAAATTTTCTTTGAAATTTTCAATGAAGAAATAGAGTCTGGAGGATCCTACCTGGTCCATGCTACATTTGTCTCTAAAATTTTTCCCAGGCACAGATATGTGCTTTTAGCAGTTCTCAGACTGCAGCAGTGCCATTTTCTTTTCTTTTTACTTTATAAAGCTTTTTATTTTCAAAATATATGCAAAGATAGTTTTCAATATTCATCGTTGCAAAACCTTGTGTTTCAATTTTTTTCTCCCTCCCTTCTCCCCAGCCCCTTGCTTAGACAGCAAGTAATCCAATATATGTTAAATGTGCAATTCTATATATATTTCCACAATTATCATGCTGCACAACAAAATCAAATCAAAAAGGAAAAAAATTAGAAAGAAAACAAAATGCAAGCAAACAACATAAGAAAGGTGAAAATAAGATGTTGTAATTCACACTAAGTCCCCACAGTCCTCTCTCTGGGTGCAAATGGTTCTATCTATCACAAGACCATTAAAACTAGCCTGAATCACCACACTATTCAAAAGGGCTACTAATTCCATCAGAATTGCTCATCATATAATCTTTTTGTTGCTGTGTACAATGTTTTCTTGCTGATCATTTCTTATAGAACAATAATATTCCATAACATTCATATACCATAACTTATTTAGCCATTTTCAACTGATGGGCATCCACTCAGCAATGTCATTTTCTACTATTGGTTTCATGAGAATTCAGACAATTATTCCTATAATCAAAGCTCAAAACAATAGTAAATTACAGTTCCAGAAACTTTTTGTTTATATAACAAAATTTCCCTGCCCACATTTTAAGGTTTGAATATTGCCTCTGATATTTTCCTAACAGTTAATATTTCATTTATCCTTTACTTACAAGTTTAAAAAAAAACATATTCTGGGGCTTCAGACATACAGCAATACCTAATAGCTGACTCATTGTTAATATGTTGAAACTACATCTTTAAACCACCCTACACACTTTCATAACAGTCAAGGATTTTCAAATGGAAATTTGCTATTAAACATTATTATCTGTTTTATAACAAAACATACCTCATTTAACAGTTTTCAAATATCTGACCCATGTTACTGCTTTATGATATTTATCTGCCAGCAGAACAACCATATAGTTTAGTGCTATATTTTAATCAGCAAAAATGTCACTGTCCCATCCACTGCAACTCTTTCCTATTACACCCCACCAACTACCAAATACAACACTAGAACCCTTTTTCCCCTCCAAAAAAACTCCCAATCCTATCTTTCTGTGTATAGTAAAGCTATTTATGATATAATTGAGTTTCTATTTCTTTATTTATGCTCCATAGTGCTTTAGGGCACCTTACATAATTGATATGTGCAATAAATTAATGCTAAATTTATTAAGCTGTAAAGGCAAGGAGTGTGGTATAGTAGAAAGACTGAATCTGGTAGACTATTTTCTATTTTATAATGGAAGTGCTTCTTCCATGAATAACTTTCTGGTTACCATGGTAACCTAACCTCTTTGGCCATCCATTACATGAAGAGTTCCAACTAAATGATTTCTGAGGAAAGACTAGCCATATTTGTCTAAAATTCTGTAAAAGGCTCATTTTATAATGCAGTTAAGAATAAATTGTGAGAAAAGTGTGGACTGCAAATAGAGATATGCATGAGTAAAAAACATACACATACACACATGCTCTTATTTATATATTTACCATTAGCAGAGGGAGTTTTGCTTAATATATTAAATTTTTATCTAACATTTACGAAATACATCCTTCCTTGAGGCGATAACTTTAATATTAGTGTCACTGAAACCAAGATGAATTATTTAAGACATATTTGTGGCTTTACTTACAATGGAGATTAATGAAGAGTAGATAGCACCAACACAAAATTAATCCCAACAAATGCCAAAGAAGTGATGTCTTTATTAAGTGCTTGCTATTGGCTAGACATAAAAAAGACAAATACAGAAAATTCTTTTCTCCCAAGAAGCTTACATTCTAATGGGGAAGACAAAATGTACACAAACAAGTATCTACACAAACAAAATACAAGGCAATTTGAAAAGAAAAATGATTGATAGAAAAATGTAATCAGAATTAGGGAATGTGGGCAGAATGCTGAGGAAAGGATGTGAAAAGTGATAGTTAAAAATTGGACAGGGAAAGACTTGGACTAACTTTTAGAATGAAGTATTGAATATCATGGGAAAAGTACTAGATGGAGTGGTATAAAACTAGGATGTATTCTAATTGTCTCAGGGATTAATTTTTAGTTTTTGGATGTGTCTTTTAACCTCTCTGAATAATATAATTGTTATAAATTACATGTTATATATAATTATAACTATAATTATAAAAGGATAATAAGAATTCAGTAAAACCTCACTAAGTCATATGCTAATAATTTTGTTGCAATTCAGGCAGTACAGCATCAGGAAATTTTCAAATTGAGAAGGACCTTAGAGACCATTTATTTCACCCCCCCTTATTTGCACATGAAGAAACTGTGGCCCAGAGGAAGGAAAGAAATGATATAGTCTTCAGTAGCAGATCCAGGATTGAAACCTAGGTCCCCTAATTCTCACTTCAATTATTTCTTCATTGTGGCATATATTTTCAGTATTTCAATGGAGCTACGATTTCAATGATATTGATACCATTTTAGCAGGGCACATCACAATCCACTATCCTTTTTATCCTGAGTAATTGCTATCCATGCCTTCCCATGAATTCCATCTAATGTTCTAGGAATATGAATACTAAAGATTTGCTGAAAAATATTTAAGAATCAGTTCTCCCTCCCCCCAAAAAAAGTATTATGACACACTTTTAAATTTAATCTTCATTATTAACATTTTCTCCATCATTTTCTGAAATCTAGAAAATGACAAAATAATAAATCAAGCCCTGATTTGTGGCATTTGTCAATTTTCAAGATGTAAATGTTTAACCTAAATATTTAATCACCAGCCTCTTGAGCCCTTTCAACCAGCCTGGGCATCTGCCTAAACTCTAGGGACATGAATATCAATGGAATGCAAGAACTGTTCCTTAATTATCCCTCTTCTCACTTTCTTTTCTGGTCATTCATTTGTCTAATATCCTCTATATCACTACTGTGCAAATCATATCCTTCTCCATTGCCTCTTGAATGATCTGCAATTTTAACTCTTTAGAGAATGGCATTGCATGTGACTTGAAACTAGTAATACAGCACGGGAAGAATGTAAAGATGAGAAATTTTGTATTGGCACATTAATACTTTCTACATAACTGTTTCTATGTTTTCTATTTTCTAAATTATTATAAAAATTATCTGTATTTATATCATGAGAAGTAGCATGGTCTAATGATGAGTGTTAGTTTTTAAATCAGGAAAAACCTGAATTCAAATCCTCCCTCTCGCCCTTATAAGCTGTGTGAAACTGGATTTGACTTGACTTCAATAACTCTGACAATATTGTCTTAATTTAACTTAACTAGAACTTAAGTACTAAATCCTAGAATGATTGGCAGAGCAAGTTCTCTGGTCTGATAAAGTAAAAAAATTTTAATTTTCTCATATGTAACATTATATTTGGTCCTTGATGTTTATAAAGCAAATGAGGTCTGCAATGAATAGAGAATTGAAATTCCTAGAGGAAAGGGCAGTTGACAATTTCCACTTTGGATCAAGTGGATTAAACTTTCTAAAATTTTAATTTTGATTCAGTTAATTTTAATATACTGATAATTGGTGGATTTAAAAATAACACCAATTTTAAAATTTAATTTTAAATTTTGAAAATGTCTATCAGAGAAAAAAGTTGGCTTCCAGTCTATTTACTTTTTTTTTTTTACCAATAGAAACATTACCATAATTTCTTTCTGGAATTTGACATGAAACCAACTGAAAATAATACTTTTTTTTCTCTTAGAAAGTAAATAGTAAGAAGTTGACTCTTTCTGCTCATGATCCATGGCTCAGCTGACTAAGTTTGTCTTTGAAGGTCTTAGACAAGTATGGAATACAATTTGAGTAGTTACTTGTGCATGAAAATCATAATGAACTTGGTCACTTTTAATTTAACAACAAAGAAACACCTGTCAAAGCAGGCAACTGTGATTATATTTCTGCAAAATGGACATTCTTTAAGTCTATTCAGATCAATAAGCATTTTTTTAGCACTTATTAGATGTCAATTAAGCTAAGGCCTGAGGCTTGTAGAGATGGATGAATCTGGCTAG
>JAJPUD010001416.1:275384-304649 GCA_023553655.1 Myrmecobius fasciatus | reverse complement strand
TAAAAGAGGCCTGTAACATCTTAGGGATTTCCTATAAATATTGAGAATTCTGATGTGCATTTCCTAAAATAAGGAACAGATTTGACCTCTAGCAACGTCTATGATTCCAAACTTCGCATATTTTCCCCATTTATTTTCTACTACAGAATGCTGCTGATTGGTTGAATAAGAGAATCTAAAAAGCTGTAAAAAACCCAATCTATATCTAAGAAGCTGAGCCTATAACAGGGAGCAGTCTTCCTTAGCACACTAATAAATATCTTTTTCTTTCAATCTGTTTACTCAAGGGTTTTTTGTTTGTTTGTTTTGTTTTTTGCTGAGACAATTGGGGTTAAGTAACTTGCCTAGGGTCACACAGCTAGAGTTAAGTGTCTGAGGCCAGATGATTACTCAAGTTTTGATGTGCATCTCTCTCACTCTCAAGTCTGGCAAACACTAATTGATAAAATTTTCGGAGTAAGTTAAAGACTCTTGTTATGAGAGTTTCTCCCAACAAGATGTAAAGTGAAACAATCTGACAGAATTGGTTGTCTACAAAAACCTATGGAATTTATAGTTCTTCACAATTTAGGAAAAGAGGAAACTAACTCAAGATCAATCCTCATGAAAAATGGAGATTTTTCATGAATAGGATACTATGGGAGCTTCTAATCTCTTGAGATGAGAGAAGAGAAAGGGGAGAGGGAGTAGTCTTACATGATAGCAGCACCGTTGTGGAAGATAGTAGCCAAAGCATCACATGCTCCCTTCTTCAAGACCACAAGGAGCAACATCAATGCATTAGTTTATTTTTAAATTTATTTTAAATCAAAGAATGCTCGCTACATTAGGAGAAATGAGAGATCAGACAAAGGGAAATAGTAGTCCTTATTCCACCATTGCCTTATATCTGCTTGACTGTGTTTTTTAAAATTTTATTGAAATACTATATTTGCCAGATTTAAAATCATTTCTCATAAATATCTGTGACAGGTCATCTCCTTAAACTGCTTTATGCACCTTTGTTTTTAGCACAAGGCCAGGAAAGAGCTCTAGGAGCCACACAAAAGGGAACCTTCATGAAGATCCAGGCACATCTTAAGAGATTTTTACTTGCTAATTGGGAACATAAACATGAACTATTTCATAGCTAAAATTTTGAGGACTAGTCCCTATGAATGCAAGCTATATTTTATAAATCTGCTCTTTAGATGAGCCTGAAAATAATCAGCTACCAAAGAAAAGGAAAAATTTAAAAATTAAAAAATCTCTGCTCTTAAAGAACTTAACATGCAAACAACTATGTTAAAAAATTATATACATATATATGCATATGACATACTATGTGTTGTGGAAAGAATGCTATTTATTCTTTATTAATATTTGGACCTAGCTTTATGTGGTTAGAAAATTGTCTAGCCCAAAAGCTTAATGTAAAGATCAGAGTGAGAGAAGGTAAGTAATAATGGATACAACACTGTCTGGTAGTAAGGAGATATGAGTTCAAATTCAGCCTCAGCCATTTACTAAATGTGGATCCTGTTTACCTCAGTTTACTCATCTGCAAAATGATCTGGAGAAGACAATGACAAACCGCTCCACTAACTTTGCTAGAAAAATCCCAAGTAAGGTCACAAAGAGTCAGTCAAGATTGAAAGGACTAAACAACAAGAACAGGCTGATCTCAGAGACTTCCTGGGAAATTGGATGGCTGCAGAAAATACTTAAATCCCTTCCAGGACTTGTTTTGAGTGTATTTCCCAAATGTGAATATTTATACTAATCTGCTGATATGCATCTCAAACTGTCTATTATATATTTGAGGCAAATCAGGGAAATGTTCATACATCCTTGGTTGAATTCTATATAATTAAATAAACTTTACAAAGGGAGCCACACATTTCTGGAAATAATCTTATCTGAAGATTAAGGAGGACCAGGAAAAAGCTCCTTGCTGAAGATGGGACTCTGCTATGCAAAAAAGTTATGTTAAATTTCTATTTGGCAAAAAATAACTTATAGAAGAAATCAAAAAAGACTTTAAAAATCAAATGACAGAGATTGAAGAAAAACAAAAAAAAATCCAAGTAAAACAAAAAAATTATGAAAAGAAAGTCAACCAACTAGAAAAGGAAATCCAGAATCTTAAAGCAGAAAATGACTTTGAAAATTAGAATTGGGCAAGGGAAAGCCAGTGAAGTTATGAGACTAAGAAATAATAAAACAAAATATAAAGAATGAAAAGATATATGAGAACATGAAATATAACAAAAATAACAGATCTGGAGAAGCAAAAACATAAGAATAATTTGAATATCTGAATAAGTTGAATATCTGAAAGCTATGATCAAAAAAAAAAGAATCTTGACACAATAATACAAGAAATATTTTTTTTAAAAAATTGTCCTGAAATGATGGAAAAAGAGGGGAAAGTAGACAAAGGAAAAATCCACCAATTTCTACTTCAAAGAGATCCCACAAGGAAAACATGTAGAAATATCATTGCTAAATTTCAAAACCTAGAAATCAAATAGAAAATTCTACAAGCAATAACAACAACAACAAAACAATTTAATATGCTAGAGCTACAATAAGAATCACACAAGATTTATTAGCTGCTACAGTAAAAGACCACAGCTCTTGGAATGCAATATATTGACAATCAAAAGAATTAGATTGTGGCTGGATATAATTTTTTTTAAATTTTTTAATATTTAAAAAAATATATCCAGCATAATGTTGAATGAAAAAAATGGATATTCAATGAACTCTCAGATTTTCAGGATTTTGTCTCAAACAAACCTGAATTCAGTAGAATATTTAACATATGAGAGCCTAAAATCTTTGCATTATATGTCAACTATATTAATAATGTTTTAGATGTAGGTATTTATGTATATATATATGCAAATGCATGTGTGTATATATGTTTATATGTATATGTATGTATATAGATATGTATACATATGCATGTGTATACCCTGCTTGGGAGAAATGGTGGGGAGGAAAGGGAAAAAATAAGAAAAAAAAGGAGAGTTTAATGGTACCCCCTTTACTGTTTCTCTTCAAAACATTTCCATTGCCAACTAAATAATGGTGAGGAACGTTTTAGACCCTCATAAGAAAGGTTTTGGATGAAAGCTGCCCTATTATGACTGGGCTCATGAATCTGTTGAGGATATTGCCTTCTTCCTAGAAGAACTTTGGTGTTAATCTCTACTCCACTGTCTTTCATCCTCCTTCTGTTCCTATCCAATATGTTGTTAAGGTCTATCAATTTTACTTTTGCAAACAACTGCGTATAAGTAAACTACATATAAGATAAATTGGAAATAATCAATAGAGAAATTGCTAGAATAAGAACCATTAAGAAAGGCTTCCAGTGGAAGGTAGCATTTTATTGAGAACTTGAAGGGAGGCAGGAAAGAAAAGAAGATAGAGAACATTCTGGGCAGGAGGCAGTCAATAAAAGTCCCTAGAATTGGGAGGTAAAATGTCTTTTTAGAGAAACCAGTGCAGTGTAAGGCAAATGAAGACTGGAAAGATGAGAGGGAATTAGGTTCTAAATGGCTTTGAATATCAAAAAGAGGATTATATTTGATCTTCTAGTATACAGGGAGCCACCTGAGTGTATGGAATAGAATGGGTAATCAGGCTATGCTTTAAGTCAGTTGATTTCATGGCTAAAATTAGAGTAGGTAGAGACTTGTGGCAAGCAGAGTGCCTGACAGATTATGGCAACAGTCCAGGTATAAGGTAATGAGAACTTGCATTAGAGTAGTAGCAGTATAAGAGCAAAAAAAGAGGGTATATTCTAGAGATGTTACAAAGGGTTGAATAGTTTACATGAACCATTGATTATCACATTCATGAGCATCCCTTTTCTAGTAATACATTTCTCTTTAGATCTTTAGATGTACTAAGGGCTGTCTAATCTATTACCTGGATTATAATACTCTTTCTTGTGTGACTAGATAGGCTGAACTTTCTTGAGTGATAATAGACCCCTGCAATCAATATAATGAAACCTGCATACTAGAATATCACCTACAGGAAATTCATTTGTATCATGCATCCTTTATGACAAGGATAAACACCTTTGGCCAGCATAGGTCTTCCTGTTTCATGCCTCCTTAACAGGAGACTTACAAAATTATCTCTGTTGTTGCATATTTTGAGAAATTTTTATTTTAAAATATGCATGAATCATTAGTGAAAACTTTAAAATGTAGCAATTCCTTTACTGAATCAAATTTTTAAAAATATTCATCTAACTATAAGCCCAGTGGAATCTCATAATCTCTGTGCTTTAAATTGTGTCTAAGAATTTTGCTGGTAAAAACCTGTCTAACACTATTTCATATATTCATTAAAGATGTCCTTGGGTTCCATTATTCCATCTAGTCCTAGACCATGTTTCACATCCCATCCAGTCACCCTTAGGAAACCTGGGTCTACTCTCTCTCTCCTAGCTTTCTATTGCTTGTTCTGGGAACAGCAATCAAATCAATATTAGAATAATTGATTGCCATATACATTCATTTATAATCTCTGTGATTTCTCAGACCAATTCCTTTTTTTTTTTTTTTTTTTTTTGACCATCACTCTCTATATGTGTTGTCTTCCCCATTTGAATGTTAGTTTCTTGAGGACAGGGACATATTTTTTTTTACTGTAGTCGCAATCTATATAAAGAGATGATTAATTAGTCATCTGCAATGATGACTTCAATTTCTACACCTGATAAAAGTGATATTGTTTAATCTATCAATTTTTTAACAATCTCAGACAGATGGTGAAAATCAATGAGGAAGTTTGTGGATTCTCTCCTGGAACCTATGCTCAATTTCTAAGATCAATTTCTTTTATCACTTTTGTCCATTTTCCCAGTGCCTATTCCAATGTTTGACAATGTTTATTTAAATGAGACTATGATCTCACTGATTTTGAAGTGAATTATCAATAATTTATTCTATATCTACTATGTGCCGGGCTATTGGCTAGTTACTGGAGATAAAAACAAAGAAAAATAATGAAAAATTCCCTTCTTTCAAGATGCTTACTCTTTCTTTTCTTAATGGTGTTTTATTTTTCCAAATACATGCAAAGATAGATAGTTCTTAACATTCATCTTTGCCAAAACTTGTGTTCCAAATTTTTCTCCTCTCCTACTCCCTAAGACAGCAAGTGATCTGATATAAATGTGTGCAATTCCTCTAAACATATTTTCATATTCATCATGGTAAGCATAAAAAAGTCAGATCAAAAGGAAAAAAAAATCACCAAAAACACAAGCAAACAAATAACAACAAACCACAAAAAAATGATGAAAATTCTATGCTCTGATTTACATTCAGTCTTCATAGTTCTCTCTCTGGATCATCACAAGTCTATTAGAAATGCCTTAAATCACCTCTTTGATGAAAAGAGCCAAGTACACACAACATAACATTTTCATGCTCTCTATTGATGTTTGCTTGCATTGTATTTCCTTTCTCTGATTTTTCTTTCTTGTAGATAAGATTTTTCTTGCACAAAAATGATAAGTGTGGAAATATGTATACATATATTCGATTTGTCAAGTATTTTAACATAATTACCATGTAGTGGATATCCTGCCAGCTAGGGGATGGGTGGGGAGTGGGGGGGGGAAATTTGTAACAGAAAGCTTTGTAAGGGTTAATGTTGAAGAATTACCCATGCATATATTTTGCAAATAAAAAATTTTAATTAAAAAAAGAGCCAAGTCCATTATAGCTGATCATTACATATCTTATTGATACTGTGTACAATATTTTCTTGGTTCTACTTACTTCACTTAGCATCAGTTCATGTAAGTCTTCCCAGGATTTTCTGAAATTAGCTTACAAATCATTTCTTATAAAGCAATAATATTCCATTACATTCATATACCATAACTTACTCAGCCATTCCTCAACTAATGGGCACTCACTCAATTTCCATTTCCTTGCCAGTACAAAAAGAGTTGCTACAAACATTTTTGCACATGTGGGTCTTTTTTTGTTTATGCTCTCTTTAGGAGACAGTCCCAGCAGAGACACTGCTAGATTCAAAGGGTATGCACAGTTTGAAAGCCCTTTGGGCATAGTTTCAAATTGTTTTCCAGAATAGTTGGATCATTTCACAACTCCATCAACAATGCATTAGGTTGCAATATTCATCAGTCTGTCAATGTCAATTTATTCAATTTGACAGGTGTATAGTGGTACCTCTGAGTTGTCTTAATTTGTATTTCTCTAATAGTGGTTTAGAGTATTTTGTGAAGTAATAAATTGATAAAGCTCTATTAGTAGTTATTATTTACTTGATGATTTGGAAAATACATTTATCTTTAAAGTAATACAAAAAGCATAAGATTAAAGCAATTATTCATAGCATTCTCACAAATAGTTAAATTATTTTGATTTATCTTAAAGGAGTGTCTTCTTCTTTGGAAAAAGCTAGTTCTAATAGTGAAGATAAGCCAATACAAGCATCCCCTTTAAATAATACATAGAGATTAAATGAATAAATTGATTAGATATATCTAAGATATATGATTTAGTGGCAGACATTTTAAAGTAAGAACTATATCTTTACTTATCATAGTAATAAATAGAGTAAGACCTATATTTTTTGTAGAAAAAATAATAATAAAACTATAAGACTTTTTTTTCTTTTTAAAGAGGCTAAATTCCCAAGCAGCTAGAAAAAAGGAGTTGAATCAAAAGTTAAGTAAATTCCCCTCTCCAATAAGTGTGTAAGGGTAAATAATCTAATTTCTTAAAGTAAGTTTCCCTGACTACTCTCTGGTGAAGATTGCACACCAAGGGACTTCCCAAAAGAGGAGTGCTTTGGAGAGTTGGACTCTCTTCAGTTCAGAACCACATCCTACAGAGTCTAAGATAAGCCTCCAATTTGAAGAACAAGCTTATTAAGAAAAGTTATGCTTCACATTAGTTAGAAAGAAAAAGTTTTAGAAAGAGTTCTTTATTATTAGTGGGGAGGAAAAAGTTTTAGAAACAGTTTTCTATTTTCCCTTACACTAATGGAAAAGAAAAGACCTTTTTGTAAAGTTTTTTTTTTTTTAAATAAAGTATTCTTCTTTTCCAATTTCTTAGAGTATGAGAAATCTTTACCTGCTTTTAAAAATTCACTTTAAATAGGTGAACCAAATTGATAAATTAGATGAAAAGAAATTCATGTTATTAGACTTAATTTTGATAAAATTGTGAATATATCATTATATTTAATAAGTAGGAGAATTAATCTTAGGCAAACAGCAGGAAAAAGACTTTCTTCTGTTAGTGAGGGAAACCCTGCCTTTACTATCACAAGTTGTGAATTCAATAGGCAAAACAAGTAAGATCCTGATTTCTAAATCTAGGAAAACTTAAAAATAAATGTCTTTGTTTTCATTTGTTTCTTTCAGGCCTGACTTTACATACTTTCTTAATGCATTCAATATATGTCTACTGAATAAATGAATGAGTTCAGCTCGGAGGTAATTAATTTTTCTATTGATAAGATTCAGGAAAGCTATTACTGATATAGTGGGGCTCAAAGCAAAAAGCGCTTGTGATGATTTCTCTATGGCATTCTCTTTGCTAAAAGGTACCTTTATTTATCAGAAGAGATTATGGACAAAATGAAAAGGTTAAACTAGACACCAAGAATTGTAAATATGTAACAGATTCAGAACATTAGAAAGATTATTATCATCAGAAAAAAAAAAGGGAGGGGGGAGGTTTAACAATAACGGTGGAAAAGGCAAGTTACCTAGTAAAACTCACAATTAACCAGGAGAAAGGGAATATTCTAGGAGGTGGGAATGCACCTTTGAGTGACAAGCAAAATCCATAGAATTCAGCAGACTAACCCCAAAGGGGGTTAGCAAGGGAAGGGGATTACAGCATCGATTTGTGGACTAATCCTAAAAGGGATTTAGCATCCTAAAAGAGTTGCTTGGCTATAACAAAGAAAAAAATACCCTGGAGGGAAAGGAGAAAGGCAGGGAAGGAGAGAGAAGAATGATACTATGAAGCAGGACACCATAGCAGGCCAAAAAAGGATTTTAGCAAAGATGGCATAGACCATGGGTAGATTTATAGGGAAAATTGAATCTGGGAGGTTTACATAACTTGGCTTTTAATTGAATACAGTAAGGAGGTAGGGTGGGGTTTAAAGACTGTCACCTGGTATGGGACTGTATTCAAAACTGCACTTAAACAAAATGCTTACTTAAGTCTGAGATGATCTTATCAGTGCTCTTCCCTGCTTGCTTCAGGGAAAATTATAATTGTATCAGTGCTTCAGGCTTCCTGTGCTAATACCCACCTGGATACCTAGGACCTCATTACTATGATAAACAGAGCAAGACTTCAAACTTTAGAGCATATTAGTTACATTAAACAAAAGCATCTCCTTAAATGATCTAAACAGGAGAATATATAACTTTAGACAATTTATAAGAAATTCCAATACTATTCCATCAAGGTCCCTATTAAAACAATCATTAAAAGCCTGAGACCAAGGAATTTTTCCAGTTCACTCAGGAACGATAAAAGAATAAGTGACTAAAGTAAGCAAAATTTGGGCCAAGACAGCTAGATATTTGGCTGACAAACTATTCTGGACAGTAATTAAAGAGCCATATCCTGGACAAATGAAATACTAATTTTTCTGGGTAAAATTTATCAGATGATTTTATAGCCAATTCTAGAACCCACAACTCTACCTTCTTTTCCTCCCTTTCCTACTTACTCTAGTCCCAAACATGAGAAACCCCTGTAAGTGTTTTTCCCCTAAGAGAAAAAATATTACTTTATGAGTTGGTAAGAGGATAAATATCTATCAGGATGCATCATCCTTTTTAGTCCTTCTAATCTCTCCCTTGGAGAAGGAATACCCTACATTTGATGAGAACCTCACTGCAATCAACCAATTTCAAATAATCTTCAGAGGCAACACTCCAAATTGGGGTGATATCACAGATTTATTGGATGCTCTTTTATCCTCTGGAGACAAACTGCTGTTATTGAAGCAGAAAACAGGCTAGTTATAGAAGGAGAAACTCAGAGTCAGCATACAGCCAATACAGAATTTCTAAATGGGACCCATATCTTCTAGCTAATTATGCCAGGCTTATACAAGGGAGAGAAGCACTCATCAGAGGAATGGAGGATGTGTTCTGTTAGGCTGGATAATTGGAATAAATATCAAGAAACCACACAGAAAGAAGGAGAGATCCATTACCAATTTTATGATAATACTGACTTTGTTAACCAATTTATGTCTGATATTCCTTATAATTTTCTAAATATATGTCTTGGTTAGAATAAGAAAATTATCGATGAACTTAAGAATATTGCTTTATATATTTATGAGAAAAATAAAGGAAAGGAGATTAGAAAAAGCAAAACAATTTATACCAGAAATACAGGGCTGGTCCAATTTTAGGAAAACTATCAGCATAATTGAATATCAATAACAAAACCCACAGAAATCATATGATCATCTCAATAGATGCAGAAAAATCTTTTGACAAAATACAACACTATTCATGTTAAAAATACCAGAGAACATAGAAATGAATGGAGCTTACCTTAAAATGAAAAGTAATATTTATCTAAAACTATCAGCAAGGATTATCTATAATGGGGATAAGTTAGAAGTATTCACAGAACAATCAGAGGTAAACCAAGGATACTTCATTATCACCATTATCACCTCCATTATTTAATATTGTACTAGAAATTTAGGTATAGCAATAAATGACAAAGAAATTAAAGGATTTAGAATATACAATGAGGAAACAAAACCAGCACTCTTTGAAGTTGATGTTATATTTAGAAAATTCTAGAATCAACTAAAAAACTATTTAAAATTATTAACAACTTTAGCAGAGTTGCAAGATATAAAATAAACTCACATGCATTATCAGCCTTTCTATTTATTACCAACAAAGTCCAATAGCAGGATTCAAAAAGATAGTAGCAGAGATAGAAATAGAAATTCCCTTAAATGCAATTTTTTTTTTAAAAGGTGGTCTAGCTGTCCCAGATTTAAAACTTTATTATAAAGCAGTAATGTTCAGAACAATCTGGTGCTGGCTAAGAAATACTGGTGAATTAGTAGAACTGAATAGGTACAAATTACATTATAGTAAATAGTCATAATAATCCTTTATATGATAAACCCAAAGATTCAAGCTTTTGGAACAAGAACTCATTATTTGACAGAAGCTGCTGGAAAAACAAAACAAAACAAAACAAAAAAAGCCAGCAACAACACTATGGCATAAACTAGGTATAAACTAACATATCACACATATATTAAAATAAAGTCAAAATAGGTGCATAATTTATACAGAAAGTGTGATACCATAAGAAAATTAAGAGAGCATGGAATAATTTATGTCAAATTTCTGGGTAAGGGAAGAATTTAAGACCAGACAAGATATAGAGAGTACTACAAAATGTAAAAATAGAGCATTTTGATTATATAAAATTAAAAATGTTTTACACAAACAAAACCAATGCAGTTAAAAATGTAAGGAAAACAGAAAACTGGGGGAAATTTTATATCAAGTATCTCTGATAAAGGCCTCATTTCTCAAATATAGAGAAAATTCAACCAAATTTATAAAAATACAAGTAATTCTCCAATTGATAGTCAAAGGATATGAACAGGCAGTTTTCAGACAAAGAAATCAAAGCTATCCATAGTTATATGAAAAAAATGGTTTAAATTAATTTGCATTTCTCTAATTAATAGTAAACAACTCTGAGGCAACCTTACATCTACCAGATTGGTTAATGTGACAAAAAAGGAAAGTGTTAGAAGGAATGGGAAAACTGGAACACTAATGCACTGAGAAGAGTGGTGAATTGATCCAACCATTCTGAAAACCAGTTTGGAACTATATCCAAAGGGACTGAGAAGTAAGGGGAAAGGGAAAAAGACAAGGGAGGGATCCATGGGTGGGGGGAGGTTGAATCCTCCCTGATGTTCTGGTGGGCACATGATAATATTCTCTTTTGTTTTGGTATTCCTTTTCTGTTTTTCTCTTTTCTTATTTTTTTTAATAAAATAAATTTTAAAAAGCAAAAAAAAAATTATACTTGAAGTCAAAACTTTTAGAGCAAATTAAATTGTGGTTCCAAAATATTCCATCTCATACACCATTTCATTCCTTTCTTTCTTTCTGTAATTTTTTTAAAAGCTTTTTATTTGCAAAACATATACATGGGTAATTTTTCAACATTGACTCTTGCAAAGCTTTCTGTTACAAATTTTTCCCCCCTACTCCACACCCCTCTCCTAGATGGCAGGAAGTCCAATACATGTTAACCATGTCAAAATACTAAGTTTCATTCCTTATAGTTTAGAGTAGAATATACTTATTTTTCATGTTGCAATAAAAGTTAATTGAAATAAATGAAAGAAAGAGAGAGAGAGAGAGAGAGAGAGAGAGAGACCTTGAGAGTGTCTTTCCTTACAAGTTCAAAATGCAGAGGAACCACAAACAATTAGAATATTTTTATTGTGTACCACTACACACCTGTCAGATTGGCTAAGATCACAGGAAAAGATAATGATGAATGTTGGAGGGGATGTGGGAAAGCTGGGACACTGATACATTGTTGGTGGAACTGTGAACAGATCCAACCATTTTAGAGAGCAATTTGGAACTATGCTCAAAAAGTTATCAAACTGTGTATACCCTTTGACCCAGCAGTGTTTCTACTGGGCCTATATCCCAAAGAGATCTTAAAGGAGGGAAAGGGACCCACATGTGCAAAAATGTTTGTGGAAGCCCTTTTTGTAGTGGCAAGAAACTGGAAACTGAAAGGATGCCCATCAATTGGAGAATAGCTGAAAAAATTATGGTATATGAATGTCATGGAATATTATTGTTCTACAAGAAACGACCAGCAGGATGATTTCAGAGAGGCCTGGAGAGACTTGCTTGAACTGATGCTGAGTGAAATCAGCAGAACCAGGAGAACATTATACACAGCAAGCAACAAGACTATACAATGATCAGTTCTGATGGACATGGTTCTCTTCAGCAATGATGTGATCCAAACCAGTTCCTATTGTTCAGCGATATAGCATCTGCTATCCCTGTCTTCTCTTCCCATATCAATGAATCCTGTGTTACTATTAAAACTGATATAGAAGATAAGTCCCTCAGGTCAGAAGGCATCCAATATGTTACTGGGAAAGAGCAGAGGATAACTACAAGTAGCTCTAATACTAGTGAAGTGTCTGAGCTAAAACTGAAAAAAAAAAAAAAAAAAAAAAAAAAGCTCAGTTGTGGATTTATCTGGTGATGAATGAAAGTTTGATTTTGTTAAGATCAGTATTACACAGCAACCTGGAATGTAAAATCTATGAACCAAACTGAATGTAGTCAAATAGGAATTGGAAAAATTAAACATTGACATCTTGGTGAACTCAAGTAGATAGGAGAGGGTGAATTTAATTCAGGTGACCATCACATCTACTAACTGTGGACAAGAATACCTTAGAAAAAATAGAGTAACCCTCATGTATCAACATAAGAGTGAGAAAAGCAGTTACTGGATTAAAAATGACAGAATGATATTTGTTTGAATCCAAGATACATTCAACATCAGAATAATACAAGCCTATGCTCCAACCACTGATCTTGAAGAGGCCAAAGTTGATGGATTTTATGAAGACCTATATCTTTTAGAAAATCACTACAAAAATGTTGTCATATTTATCATATTCACCACAAGTAAGCTGAGTGTTTTCTGAATAAAATATTGTTTAGGCTTTTTTGGTCTCCATGTTGTGATTAATTTTTAACTTGCTTAAACTTCTGTAAAATTATTATAATCATTGTCAGTATCATTTCTGTTGTTCCTTCTGCCTTTTAATAAAACCTAATTATTCATTTTCACAGTAGTTATTGATATTCTCTATTACTTTTTTAAATTTAAGTGTGATTTTTCTTCAAGCTTTCATTTTCTCCTTTTTATATATCTTGAAAAATCAGTTCCCCACAACAATTAAAAACAATTAAAAATATATCCTACCCAGCATATCTTCTCAGTGTATACTTATATTTGTCAAATTGTTCTTTCAAACTTTTTTCTTTAATGTCACTTCTACCTTTGACATAGCACACCAGAAACGATTATGTTAGATACTAAATGTGTTGTCCCCATTGATGAAGAAAATGTATAATCTTATAATCATGTACAATTTTTAATTGGATAGTAGATGGCAAAATATACCAAGTTTTGTTTTAATGCCAAAATTAAACAAAAATTATAGTATAATGGATTATGACAAATTATATCAGTATTTTGAGTGACAAGTTGTAAATAAATCAAATGAAAGTCAACTAATTAATAAACAAGAATTTCTTAAATGCCTATCATGGGCCAGGTACTCTACTAGGTATTGAGAATAGAAATTCAAAAAAGAGGAAATAAGCTCTACTTGCAAGATATTTACATATTATTGAGGAGAAAACCAGTATACATACATATACATATATATGCATATATACATATATATAAATAGGTACAAAATATATATGTGTTTTTAAATAAAGTAAGTACAATTTGGTTGGTGGGGAGGATCCTACCAGTTGGAATGAAGAAAAACTTCAAGTAGAACATGCTTGCCTTCATGAGTTACATCTTGAAGAAAGTATGAGTGGTTACTGTCAAGTTTCCTTTTTCAATGTTGAAGATCAAAACATAATAAGTAAGGATACATTGTTATTTACATACAGAAAATGAGTTTTTCCCATATTAATAACATTTTCATCATGACCAACGCTATATCATTTTTCATCGCTTTAACATTGCTCTCCTAGATTTTAAACATTTTAATTGCTATTAATTTGATTTTCTATGTACTATATTAAATAATAAAGATTAGTTTTATATAAACAAAACTGCTAAATAAAACAAAATATACTGAGGTTAAAAGAATGAGTTTTTTCTTTCTTGAAAGAAAATGGTTTATTTTTACTTTTTCTTGATCCTTTCTCTGTTATGCAATGGTTTTTCTCCATTGTATTTCCTCTATTCAATTATTTAGGATAGAGAAAACTATATCCAGTTCACTCACTAGGAAGAAACTCAATCTTTGACCTAACCAATATGCCTTTCTTAATTGTTTGCTCTCTTTAATTTTCCATACTCATTGAAAACAACGCTGCTCATTAAATTTTCTTCAGTGACATAAATTATCACTATTAGAAATTAATATTACTTCCTCTAAGACTCAGATTGTGAGCACGAAAATTCTGCAATTGTCTTTCCTCTACTTTTTCCCTTGAAAATGAAGAAATTATAGGAATTCAAGGCATGTGACAATAAAATACTACCTTGAAAACATACTTAAAAAGACAAGGACTTTTATCTAGAGAAATTTTATATAATTATTATATAGGATTTTGATATGACTCATAATTAGACAGTACTTTGTAACAAAAAAAAATATTAAAAGTAAAAGTCAAAACTTATAGTCCAAAGTCATAAAAACATGAACAAGTCTCATTCATAGTACCTATTTGTGCATTAGAGTTTGGCAAAACTTTTGTTCTAAATCAAGTGCCTACTGCATGGATCCAAGTTTTGCTTATGAATTTAAAATCTACAGGAAATTCACACAAGTTAGATGACAAAATATGGCAGCAATTTTCAGACACCCAGGTAGAATCCAAGCAAAAGTTTGAGGTTTTGTAATGTCTTTTTAGGATTATTTTCAATTTTATCGGTCAAATATTCCTAAGCAAAGGTTAGGCCTTTTTTGGATAGTCCCCGTTGCAGGTAACAACTAAAAAAAGCAAAAGCTTCCATTATTATTCTTTTATTTCAACGCCATTAACTTTCCAGATCACACACTTAGCTAAATTGGCACTATTTAACTAAGGAAATATTAGAAGGCACATTTTTTGAATTCCCTTCCCCACCTGATTCACTCCTCCTATAAAGCTTGGATTATTTGTTAACTTGCTTGCAACATGTCTGTCTGAATTAATAAATTGCACCTGTTCCAGTCTATGCCCGGTTACCAGGACCCACCAGGGGTCACTGCTGCTTCAGAGCTAGTGTGCCCACGGGTCCAGGATTATTGCTGAAGGCTGATAGGGCGGGGAGTGCTGAGCTTTATTCACTGTGACTCTACCTCTCCGCTTCTCTAGCCTTCAAGATCTGGGAGCGGTTACAGTTGATCAAGTGACCTGTCTTGGAACCAAACTGGACCACAGGTTTAGATGGAACAGGGCCGACTGGCTCATCCCTCTCAGCTACGGACTAGCCTTTTAGGTAACCGCTACTCGTTCACTCTTTGTCTTCAGTTCCCAGCCAGGGCCTCTGGGACAGCAGGAAGAACCATCCGGGGCTCAGATTCAGAGCAGATCTTCCCAGTGGGAAGGCTCAGAAGGGATCGCCCCTATCTCGCTTAGGAGAGAACTTTCCCCAGGAACTACTGCAAACCTTTGGTGCTCTCCCCGGCTGGTCTCTCCGCTCCTTCAGCTCTTGGGATAGCCCCGGGGGAAGCTGAGGAAGGCGGAAGGCATAAGGCATTTTCCCCAGCTGCAGTCGGGCGGCCGCTCGTCTTTCAGAAGTCTCTTTCCTTTCCCGGTGTCAGGGTCCGCGATCAGTGGCAGACGAAGCGACCCGGAGGTTTTCTCCAGCCCGGTTGGCACATGGTCATGCACTTGAGCTCCTCAGACAGACAACCAGTGTAGTTCCACCTGTCCTTTGGTTCTGACAAGCCCTTCCCAGGCCAGTCACCTGGAAGCCTGCTCCGACCAGTCCTTCGGCACACCTGAGCTGGGCCAAGAGCACTCCCCCTTGTTCTCGCCGCAACTACTTCCCTCTTCCGCAGCTTCGGCCACCTCCCTTTTCTGGCTGAAAAGCCAACCCTAGTGTCCCCTACACAAAAGAAAAAGGGGCCTCCAGTTCCCGCCCTCTATTCTCGGTCCCTAAGTGTGAGGTGAACCCACCCTGGCAGCTGGGCCGCCGCTGGGCGGGGCGGAAGCAGGGAGCCGCAGCACCGGCGGCTGAAGATAATGTGAGGGAGAGGAGGAGCCCAAGCCTCTTTAATGGACTCACTCACTTGGGCCAGGTGGACCAGATCTAGCCGTCCGTCCTGGAAGTCGAAGGACGAAGAGAAAGGGCAGCGAGGGACTCCAGCACTTGTCGTTCCTCTTCCCCAATTGCTATGAGACATTTGTTTTTTTCCCAGGGTTGCAGGAGAGGTTTTTCTTACCGCTCCCCCACGCCCCTCCTCCTTCTCACAGGACTTCAGAAAAGAGCTGCCAGAGCCACTGAATATGCGGGGATAGCCTATGGAATTCAGCTGAAGCTTCTGAATCCCCTGTTGACTTTTGACTCCTAAAGAGGAGAGGACCAGTCGTTGGGGCCTTTCGTGGATTGTAGATTAGAAGATCCTTTATGAGCTACTTGCCCCCTTTTCTGTCCTTGGCACTGGACAATACAGATCAGAGCCTTGTAGCGAGGGGGTGATCGGAAGCCTGCCTCTTGTTTTCTTGATTTCCTCCAGCGGACGTCAAAAGCAAACATGGGCTGTTTCTGTGCAGTCCAGGAAGAATTTTATTGCGAAGTTTTACTCTTGGATGAGTCAAAGTTAATTCTCACTACCCAACAGCAAGGGATCAAGGTAAGCAGAACAGGTTTTGTTTACATTCGAGTTACCCCGGACACTTGTCCTCAAATGGGGCTTTGTCTAGTATGGAGCCATAGAAGGGTGGGTGGGTGGTGGTAAATACTAGCTGGAAAAACGGTGTTGTGGGGCTATTCTTCACAGCCTTCTGATGACCATGTCAAAAAAAGGTTTAATTTTCAATCTAGTTTCTAAAATAGAAAAAAAAATTATGGTGCAAACATTGGATTACCAGTCATTAGCAACCATCTTCTAATAGCCCCAAGAAAAATACGAATAGCATCTTATAGTCTAAACACCCCCCCTCCAGGAACAGAATCGAGGGTACATCATTTGCATGCATCACATGACATGTCGAGGGCTCGACTTCTGAACTATTTTGTCATAGCTTTTTTTCTCCGTATTTTTATTGTTTTTATTGTATTTTATTGTATTTTATAATTTACTCATTCTCAGTAGCATACACTGGATTGTTGTTAGTTTGTTGCCTAGGATGCAGGTGTGGTAACCTAAGCATTGGACATAGAAAATATTAATCTTTCATCAAGTAATCTAATCTTACCCACCCAAACACCACTAATAGTTACTGTGAGATCCTAGACTCTCGAGTTTCTGATTCTTCTATGAAATAAAAGGTCCTGTGCCACAAAGTTGTGTATCAAGTGCGAGAGTTATTCTTTACTAAATTAAATGCTGCTCCCGGGCTGGTTTCCCCGTTTGTGTTTTAAGAGAGAAACAAAACTTTGCTTCTGTTGTAGGTCATTGAAAGGCATATAGCATACTATTTAAAACTTATAAAACCCAAACACACCACAAGGGATATAAACAGAAATGTAGTTCATTAATATTGATGAATCCTTATGGATGTCAATTGTAAACTCTTGCACTTAATTTATTCTTCATATATCTTATAACAGTGCTTGTTAATAGCTTTTAAAGAGTTCAACAAATGCTAATTGTCTATTATGTGCTGGGGATACCGGGCTGTCTTGGGCATTGTATGAGATGCAAAATTTAGAAAAGATATGGTACCTGATCTGTACGAGATCAAGTATAATCTAGGATATTATGGGATTTAGAATTGTCAGGGACCTTGAAAAGAATTTACTTCCACACCTTCCCTCACCCTTTTTACAAATGAGAAAACAGACCTAGAGAGGTGAAGTGGTGTGCTCACTGAAGTAGTAAGTAGGCTGCAGCATAATGTGATGGGAAGAGCAGCGAATTTGGTGTGAAGGACCCAGGAGCAAATCCCACCAGTTACCTATGAGACCTTAGAGAATTCCTTTAACTTTTCCAGGATTTGGTTCCTTATCTTAAAAATGAGAGAATTAGATGATTTAATTCTCTAAGGTCCTTTTTAGATTTATATACTATTCTCTAAAACTAGTATTTTTTCCTACTTCATTAGGTTTATGTGCCTATGTGTATGTGTGTGTGTGTGTGTGTGTGTATTAATAGAACAGATTAATTTTTTCTTAGGACTATCTTCTGAGAAATGAAAATTTCAAGGCCAGTGTCCTGAATCTCAGGAAATCAATACTTTTTTCAGAGTTTTATGAATACTTGTGGAAAATTATTTCTAAAAGATAAGCATCTCATTATTGATACTGCAATTAAAAAGTGTTTAGGATTCAAATCTAATAGGTGCTATTGCTACTTTAAAAAGAGCAGCAGTCATTAGTGAGATGGCTCATTAAATTAACCCTTTCTTTGGCAGCAACATTTGAGAACATCTTGTCCCTCAGTGGTATGGTGACTAAATTGAAGGTAAATAATTCTATCTGGTGGAGTTACTCAATTCCAATACAATAGGTTTTCTTGAGTAGGAAATGCTTTCTTCTTTCAAAGGTTTAAGGAGTATTTGCCAGTTGTACAGAAGAAAAGTAGAAAAGTATTTTCCTTCAAAAAAGTGAAAGTATGGAGAAACTCTATATCGTTTACTGTAGGGTTTCTTTAACTTTTTCCATTTTTGACTCCTTTTTGCAGCAGAAATGTTTATTCTGCCCTGGGAATATAGGTATATTAAATAAGCATACAAATTAAACATTTACTGATAATAAATGATAATTTTGTGACTCCTGCATTCAGTTACTTGACTCCAGATGGGGTTGCTACCCACACTTTAAGAAGCTTTCATATACTGTGTTGTTGGTTATACAGATATATAAACAAAATCAATAACTTTCTGTATGCTGAAAATGCCAGTGTTTTCTTAGGTTATGAGGCTAAAAAATTAGAGTATCTTATCCATAAGCATGGACGTTTTTCCAGACTTTCAAATTTTCTAGTGTTAACTTTTCAAACTGCATACACGTGTGTATGTGTGTGTGTATATACACACATATATGTTATTTTGTCATGTTAGAAACAGGGCTCTGATCTAATGAAATAATTTTGTGAAAGAAATATGAGCCTGACACTGGATTTCATAAAAGCTTTTAAAAAATTGCTTGATGGTGCTTATCTTCTACAACAAACACTTTGAAAATTGGTTAGTGATTCAAAAGCAAGAAACCCTTTTGTAATGCTGTTGCAAAATTTGGATATAAGCCATATAGATAAACAATAATTTAAGCAAGTTTTTATTAGAAGTAATCACTTTTCAAAATGTTTAGCCCATTTGGGTATCACAAAAGCATGTAAAAATTATTCTGATGGTCCATATTTAACACAAATGTCCATTGAAATAAAACACACTATATTACCATGAAAAGCATTTACTAAGTATTTACCTATTTGTTACACATTATCTTTATGAAATAGCGTCTTCTCTAGAGTGACACAACTTTTCTTCAACTTCTTCCCTATTTTATTGTAAATAAACTATAGTTGATTTTCTTGCCATCTTTAACTTATTGACTGAATTTGAAAGTTTAGGAGCTAAGAATTATTATTGTAGTTTTTGAACACATGATTTGCATAATAACATATATAATATAAAATATAAAATAATAAAATATATTTGCATAATAAAATTGCAAAATAAACATATAAAATAAAAAATTGCATTTTAAAATCTCATTTGAGTCTCATAACTATCCTGGGAGGTGGATGCTTTTATTGTCTGTTTTACATTTGAGGAAATGGAGACAAGGATTCACAAAGCTAAGTATCTGCTTTATCTGCTACACTGCCTAGCTGCCTCAGTACTTCAATGCCTTAGTGCTATTGATTATAATTCATTAATTATAAGGCAGAGTAAAATGAATGACTATATTAATCGGTTTAGCTCTGTTTTCTTTCCTTTTTTTTTCTTTTTATTTTTTGAGGCAATTAGGGTTAAGTGACTTGCTCAATCTCACACAGCTGGGAAGTGTTAAGTATCTGAAGTCAGATTTGAAGTCAGGTCTTCCCGACTCCAGAGTCAATGCTCTATCCACTCCATCATCCAAGCTGCCTCTTAGTTTTATTTTCTGAACAGAAATTGACAATTTTCAAAGTATTCCCAAATATGCATAATTTTGAAAAGGATCGTTTGCCAAACTCTATTTCTTGTGGGTAGAACAAGTACAAGCATTTCAATAAAAATTAGTAATATTTTCCTTCAAAAAAGTGAAATGTAGTGATTTCCTGAATAGTTATTAAATATGCTTACATCAAATAATGTTGTGTGATCACTTAGAATCAAAGTTAAGTGAATAAGTTAAGACAAAGTAAGGTGGAAAAGAACTTTGTGAATTGTTAGACTTTGAGTATTTTTTTTCCTATAAAACTTGATTATTGACATAGGGTTTAAATTAAGAACTTGTACTATAAAATAAAATGCAATACTTTCTACCTTTAGTTGCTGTATGTACATACATATATAATTTTACAACTGGGATAGGGCCAGACCTCTGGTTTCCTTTTATATTTTTTGATTGAATGGGAGGAAGAGGGGGAAAATTACCCAGACCTAAGGGGACACAGAAAGCTTTAATGTAGGTGGTCCTTAAGCTAAGTTTTTATGGAAATAAGTGATTCTAAGAGATGAAGAAAAAGAGGATATATTTTTCATCTATAGGAGAGAACTAATGCAAAAGTCACAAAGAAAGGGAATTAGTTGGACTAGACTGTAAAATGTGTGAAGATTAACATATAGTAAAACTGAACTAGTAGATTAAGACTATGTTGTGAAGAGTTTGAAATATCAATCACAGGAATTTCTATTTGATCTTAGAAATAATCAAGAATCATTGGATTTTATTGAATTAGGACAGTGACATATTGAACAAAGATAATTCCTATATTTTTATAATACATAATTACTCTTGATTTGTTGTTCCTCCAAATGACTAGCTAAATATACATAGATGCACACCCACCTTTAATATATTCCTGGAAAATAAGTTATAAAATTAATTTTTACAAACAAAATCCTGTTTTCCCATTAACTTGTTTTGTAGTTGACAATATTTTCTTGAAAAATATTTTTTTTCTAGAGACATAACATTCTTTTACTTAAATTAATCCAGAATTTCAATGTTGAACAGGACAGTTAGATTTTTTCCTTACATCATTGAAATGAAGTCATTGACTCCAGTCAAGAACAAATAAAATTCCTTTGTTCACAAAAGAGCCCTTTAGATACTCGAATACCAGCTATTCTTTCCTATCCCTCTTCTGTTTTTTTTTCATTTGAAACATCCCTATTCCTTTTAAATCAATTATTCAATAAACATTTATTAAGTGCTTATTATGTGCCAGGCATTGTGCTAAGCCCTGGAGACACAAAAAGAGCCCAAAGTTCAGAAAATACAATAATGATAATTCTTAAGGAATAAAGTTCAAGATCCTTCACTATCCTGGTGCTCTGGAGATTCTCCAGGTTATTAATGCTCTTCTTTAACTGTGGTGAAAACTAGTTGAATTTAGCACTTAAATATGCTTGGATTAGGATGCTAAAGAGAAACTGTCATCTTCTTCCTGAAAGTTCTGCTCTTTTGACTTCAGCCCAACCTTATATCAGCTTATTTGGCTGCCTCACATTGAGTCTGTAGCTCTCTCATTTTGTACTATTACATTTATGTTAGACTTTATGTTTCTGCCTCTTGGTTTATGTTAATAGATTCAGTCCTATGTTCCAATCCAATGGACTCCAGAGTTTTTTGATCAATTTTGACCATGTACCCAAATACATGTACATTTGCTTATTTAAAAATTATAATATATGAACTGAAGTACTGTAATAGAAAATTTTAAAAGCATGAGATAAAGATGAAGCAACCAAATTTTAGGCAAATAAAATATATATAATACAACTAGTGTAACTGTTAGGACCAGAAAAAACAACCTATCAAATCTAGCTATTGTCAAAAAAAAGCAACCCATATTTTCAGATCCATTGCCAAGTTGCTGCTATTCTCACACTTAGATTGGACATAAGATATGGTGCTACAAGGAATGATTACATGCTATGCCATTAAATTAAATTAGAGGTTTTGTAAGTTTAAAAAAAAAAGTAAAAAATGTTGGTACTGTAAATATTAATAAGATAAAGTCAAGTTGACCCTAACCCCCCCAAAAAAACCCAAAAAACAAATCGTTTTTCCTCTTTCCTTCACTCTTGAATATGCATTTATGTTTTAAAATTACAGGACTATAACATCAGAGTTGGAAGTCCCCGTAGAGGTTTTCTAATATGATCTCCATTTTTTAAAAGAGGAAAAAAGGTCCACATAGGTTAGTTAAATGCCCATGTCATGTCCTCTCATGGATCAATGTCCTGTCATGACAGAGGGGTTTGTATAGCTCAGTGAAATTATGAACTATGCCCTTCAGGATTACTTAAAATGGACAGGTCCTAGTGGAGAGTTCTGACAAAGGTGATCCACTGGAGAAGAAAAAGGTAAAATCTCTCTAGTTTCTTTGCCAAGAAAACTCCATGGACAGTATTAAAAGGATAAAAGATAAAACATTAGGAGATAAGTTCTTCAGGTTTGAGCAACCTGCTACTGGAAACGAGCAAGGTTCAAGTACAAATAGTTCCAATACTAATAAAGTGCCTGGATCAAAGCTGAAAGGTAGCTTGGCTTCAGATATATTTGGTGATAAGGGGAAAGCTTGATTTTGTTAAGATTGATATTGTATTGATACCTGTAATGTAAGATCTATGAATCAAGCTGAATGTAGTCAAATAGGAAACAGAAAGATTAAACATTCATATCTTGGGTATCAGTAAACTCAAGTAGATAGGAGAGTGGGTGAATTTAATTTAAGGGATCATTACATCTATTACTCTGGACAAGAATACTTCAGAAGAAATGGAATAGCCCTTATAAATCAACAAAAGAGAAAGAAAAGCAGTACTGGGATGTAATCTCAAAAATGATAGAATAATAGAATGATAGCTATCTGTTTGAATCCAAAGCAAACTTTTCAACATCACAGTAATATAAGTCTATGCTCCAACCACTAATCCTGAAGAGGACAAAATTGATGAATTTTATGAAGACCTATAACATTCTAGAAAATAACACCCAAAAAAGTTATCATGGTTATCATAGGGAATTGGAATGCTAAAGTAGGAAATCAAAAAATAATTGGAATAACAGACAAGTTTGACTTTAGAGTACAAAATGAAGCAGGGCAGAGACCAATAGAATTTTGTCAAGATAACTCTCTTGTTATAGCAAGCACTCTTTCAGCAATCCAAAAATAATTCTATACATAGACATGCCAGATAATCAATATTGAAATCAAATTGATTATATACTTTGTAGCCAAGGGTGGAGAAACTCTATACAGCCCATTAAAACAAGATTTAGAGCTGATTGTGGGTCAGATCATGAGCTTGTTATTGAGAAATTCAGACTTAAATAGAAGAAATAAAAACCATACTATATAAGTATAACCTAAATAAAATCCCTTATTAATATGAAGTGGAAGTGATTCCATTTGGGATTTTGTTAACAAAGATACTGGAGTGGTTTGCCACATCCTTCTCCTGCTCATTTAACAGATGAGAAAACTGAAGCAAACAGAATTGAAACTTTCCCAAAATTGCATAGTTAATAACTTTCTGAAAACAGAATTGAAAATCAGTCTTCTTAATTTCAGGTCCAACACTCTATCCATTGTACCACCTATATATAGAATCCATCATGTAAAATGCCAGGTTGGGTGAATTGAAAGCCAGAATTATGTTTGCAGGGAGAAATATCATCAATCTCAAATATGTAGATGATACTATTGTGTAACAAGAAATGAAGAATTAAGAAGCTTCTTGATGAGGGTGAAAGAGAAGAGTATAAAAGCTGGCTTGAAACTTAACTAATGAAACTAAAAATTATCATCTTGGCACTTGGTTTCATCACTTCCTGATAAATAAAGGAAGAAGAAATGGAAGCAGTGTCAGATTTTATATTCTTGGGCTCACATACCATTGCAGACAGCTACAGCAGCTAGGAAATTAAAAAGATCCTTGCTCCCTGGAAGAAAACTATGACAAATCTGGACAGTATGCTAAAAATCAGAGGTTTTATCTTGCCATCAATAAGGGTCCATACAGTCAAAGCTATGATTTTTCCAGGAACAATGTGTGGCTATGAGAATTGGATTATAAGGAAAGCTGAGAGCTGCAGAATTCATGTTTTTGCATTGTGGAGTTAGAGAAGACTTTTGAGTGTCCCTTGGACAGTAAGATCAAATAAGTTAATACTTAAAAAAATTAACTCAGACTGTTCATTTGAAGGTCAAATATCGAAGCTAAAGCTTCAATACTTGGACCACATAATGAGAAGAAAGGACTCATTAGAAAAGCTTAGGTCAGCAGTAAGAGCTCCACCTATGACATTGAATGGAAGAGAATTTAATTCTGCTTCTCTCTACTGAGTTCTTTGATTTTTGTATTCTCTAGTTCCATCTACAGCTTTAAAGAAGATAAACATCCTAGTAGTATGTTAACTTCTGTTATATAGGAGAAAAGATAACTTTTGATTTCATTGTAGTGCAGACTATGCTTATTGGAGAAGCAGCTTGACTAAAAACTATTATGAGGGGGAAAAAAAGAATTCTGTTGTGTTAATGACTGACTGAGCCAACCTGAGAAGTTTTGCAATTATCAATGTCATTGTTTATATGCATATATATTTAAGCTTTGATAGGTTAAAATTATGATAATCCCTTTTGGACATTTGCTAAAAAGAAGATAATACATTCTCAGCACCCTGTTAAACATAGCAAGTTAAAAGAATTTGCAACTGCTTATGTTCAAGATCAGGAGAATTACTTTCAGTAAAAGAATAGTGAAGAACAAAAAAGGAGTTTACAGATAAATGGTTTCATGTAGTACAGATTATTTTTGAAAGCAACAGAAACATCAAAGCTTTGAGTCCAGGACCCATAGGTCTCCCCACATATGTACTATTCATGAAGTAGTGGGAGAATATAAATCTAATTTATAGATGGACTATGATAGGGGTTATTCCTGAATTTACCCTTTACTAATTAAATGGTTTTTTTAATTAAAGATTTTTATTTTTCAAAACATATGCATGGATAATCCTTCAACATTAGCCCTTGCAAAACCTCCCCCCCTTTCCCCATGCCCTCCCTTAGATGGCAAGTAGTCCAATATATGTTAAACACGTTAGAAATATATGTTAAATTCAATATATATATATATACAATTATCATGCTGTACAATAAAAAAAAAAAAGAGAAACAAAATAAAATGCAAGGAAACAACAACAAAAAGAGTGAAAATGCTACATTGTGAACCATACACAGTTCCCTAAGTCTTCTTTCTGGGTGTAGATGGCTCTCTTCATCATTGAACAATTGGAACTGGTTTGAATCATTCCATTGTTGCAGAGAACCATATCTGTCAGAATTGATCATTGTATAATCTTGTTGCCATGTATAATGATCTGGTTCTTCTCATTTCAGTTAGCATCAGTTCATGTAAGTCTCTCCAGGCCTGTCTGAAATCATCCTGTTGGTCATTTCTTTTTTCTTTTTCTTTTTTTTTTTATTTATTAATACTTTTTATTTGCAAAACATATGTATGGGTAATTCCTAAACATTAACTCTTACAAAGCTTTCTGTTACAAATTTTTCCCCCCTACTCCCCACCCCTCCCCTAGATGCCAGGATATCCACTACATGATAATTATGTTAGAATACTTAAGAAATCGAATATATGTATAGTTATTGCCACACATCATTTTTTGTGCAGGAGAAATCGTATCTACAAGAAAGAATAATCCAATAAAGGAAATACAATGCAAGCAAACCTCAATAGAGAACATGAAAATGTTATGTTGTGGTCCACATTTCACATCCCTCTCTCTGGGTGTATATGGCTCTCTTCACCGAACAATTGGAACTGGTTTGAAGCATTTCATTGTTGAAGAGAGTCATGTCTCTTAGAACTGATCCTCATATAGTATTGTTGTTGCCGTGTATAATGATCTCCTGGTTCTGCTCATTTCACTCAGCATCAGTTCATGCAAGTCTCTCCAGGCCTCTCTGAAATCGTCCTGCTGGTCGTTTCTTACAGAGCAATAATATTCCATAACATTCATATACAATAATTTATTCAGCCACTCTCCAATTGATGGGCATCCATTCAGTTTCCATTTTCTAGCCACTACAAAAAGAGCTGCCACAAACATTCTTGCACATGTGGGGCCCTTTCCTTCTTTTATGATTTCTTTGGGATATAAGCCCAATAAAAACACTGCTGGGTCAAAGGGTATGCAGAGTTTGATAACTTTTTGAGCATAGCTCCAAATTGCTCTCCAGAATGGTTGGATCCGTTCACAGCTCCACCAACAATGCATCAGTGTCCCAGTCTTCCCACATCCCCTCCCTGTTGGTCATTTCTTACAGAATAATAATATTCCACAGCATTCATATACCATAACTTATTTGGCCATTCTCCAACTGATGAATATCCATTCACTTTCCAATTTCTTGCCACTACAAAAAGGGCTGCCACAAACATTTTTGCACATATGGTCCCTTTCCCTTCTTTAAGATCTCATGGATATAAGCCCAGTAGAAACACTGCTGAATCAAAGGGTAGCCACTGTTTGATAACTTTTTGAGCATAGTTCCAAATTGTTCTCTAGAATATTTGAATCTGTTCACAACTCCACCAACAATGTATTAGTGTCTCAGTTTTCCCACATCCTTTACAACATTTGTCATTATCTTTTCCTGTCATCTTAGCCAATCTGAGAGGTGTGTACTGGTATCTCAGAGTTGTCTTAATTTGCATTTATCTGATTAATGGTGATTTAGAGCACCTTTTCATATGACTAGAAATAGTTTCAATTTCTTTATCTGAAAATTCTGTTCATATCTTTTGACCATTTATCAATTGGAGAATGGCTTGAATTCTTATAAATCTGAGTCAATTCTCTATGTATTTTAGAAATGAGGCTTTTGTCAGAACCTTTGAATGTAAAAATGTTTTCCCAATTTATTGCTTCCCTTCTAATCTTGTCTGTATTAATTTTGTTTGTACAAAAACTTTTTAACTTAATATAATCAAAATTATCTATTTTGTAATTAATAATGATCTCTAGTTCTTCTTTGGTCACAAATTCCTTCCTCCTCCACAGATCTGAGAAGTAAACTATCCTATGTTCTTCTCATTTATAATATCATTCTTTATATCTAGATCATGAACCCATTTTGTTCTTATTTTAGTATATGGTGTTAGATGTGGGTCAATGCCTGGTTTCTGCCATGCTAGTTTCCAATTTTCCCAGCAGTTTTTGTCAAATAGTGAGTTCTTATCCCAAAAGCTGGGGTCTTTGGGTTTGTCAAAATGGCTTATGTTTTAAGAATTAATGGTGTTATGGTAGCTTATTTAAGGAAAATGGAAAGTAGAACAATGGGGGCCTGGAAACTAGGGTGGCAGGTAGCATGAGTTTATTACCTAGATGCCACACTTTTACCCCTAAGATCCAGAAAGAAAGTGTGAATTGTAGCTGTATTATTGTGGGCATGGATAGTTCCATATTGTGAGATCCTCTATACCTGGCTGGTATGAATGCAGATTGGGTGAATGAACCATCCTGGAAAGAGGAAGAAAAGGGAGAATGGGTGCTATGGCCATTGCTGCACTGCCCAGCTGGGTGAGTCCAAAGCTGTGTCTGGGTAACAAATATTAATAACTGATATACTTATCCAATTTACAGTTGACATAAAACTGGAAGGGATATTTAGCACATATTCATGATAAAGGATATGAAAATCTAATGTCAGACTAGAGCTTTGGTCTGAATCTATTGAGATCAAATTTAAGGGAAAAGGTAAAGTTTCATATGGTTAACAAAAAAATGGCCTAAGTATAAGATGGAGAAGATATGGTTAGGAAGCAATTGTTTTCAAAAAGATGAAGTTTTAGTGGACTACAAACTCATTATGAGTTAGCCATATGTTATGGCAGCCAAAAAAGCTAAGGCAGTTTTGGAATGCATTTAGAGGACACTTTCCAGGGATACAGAGGTGAGAGTCTATTTTCCTTCCACAGATTTCATGCAAAATTTTGTATTCCATTCTAGGTGCCATAGTTTAAGAAAGATATTGATAGAATGTCCAAGGGAGGGCAACCAGAATGGCAAAAGGCCTTGAGTTCATGTCATATAAAGTTTGGTTAAATGAACTAGGGATATTTATCCTGGAGAATGGAAGACTGGGAAGGTGGAGACATGAACAGGAACATGATAGCTTTTTTCAAATATTTGAAAGGCTGCATATAGAATAATAATAAGATGAAGCTATAATTATATGACACCATAAAGTGTATAGCTTTTTTTTTTTTTTGGTAGCATTGCTTTTTTAAGCATGGCATCCTGAACATTATGTAAACACAACAATATTTCCTTGTTAGTGTATCAAATATCACTTCAATACGAAGTTCAAGAAAATGCTTGGGGCTACTATAAGAAATGTGAACCCTATGGTTTCTATTTTCATATTAGTTGCAAAAGTCCCACAAACTGACCCATATAATTAGGACAACTCATACCTTTGATGCTGTAGGGTTATTGATGTCCCCTACTGATTTCATCATAATAAGTCTTTCTGATGGTTTTGTTACTGCTGGATATCCCTGTAGGGAAGATGTTTGATGAAAGTTCTCTTTACTACCTATTTATTGGCTTAATGTAGTCAGGGTCACCTATTAGTTGCCTTGGCTCCTATTTGCTACGGTATAGTGACTGGAAAAACCCTCTTTGATAAGGACCTGATAATCTGGCCACCAAATCAAGCTAAGGGAATAGCAACCAGTGAGAATGCCCCAGGCTAATAGTGCTTATTTTTTTAACTCACTTTTTCCTGTTAGGATCTATGCCTCTACCCTAAGCCTTTCTTTGACTTTCATTTACCCTTTAAATGCCAGGTACTTATTAATTCAACAAACATTAAAAGTATCTGCTGTATTCCAAGCAATGTATTGAGCATCAGAAATCCAAAAACAAAAGTGAAATAACCCTTGTCTTTCTTCCTTCCTTCCTTCCTTCCTTCCTTCCTTCCTTCCTTCCTTCCTTCCTTCCTTCCTTCCTTCCTTCCTTTCTTTCTTTCTTGCTTCCTTTCTTGCTTCCTTTCTTGCTTCCTTTCTTGCTTGCTTTCTTGCTTGCTTTCTTGCTTGCTTTCTTGCTT
>JAJPUD010001416.1:168480-274984 GCA_023553655.1 Myrmecobius fasciatus | reverse complement strand
CCCCTAGATGGCAGGATATCCACTACATGTTAATTATGTTAAAATACTTGACAAATCGAATATATGTGTACATATTTCCACACTTATCATTGTTGTGCAAGAAAAATCATATCTACAAGAAAGAAAAATCAGATAAAGGAAACACAATGCAAGCAAACATCAATCGAGAGCATGAAAATGTTATGTTGTGGTCCACATTTCATATCCCTCTCTCTGGGTGTATATGGCTTTCTTCAGTGAGTAATTGGAAGTATAACCCTTGTCTTTCAAGGAACTTGCATTCTTATTGGGCAGCGAGGAGTGCAGTAAATGGTCTGTTGGCCCTGAAATCCAGAAGACTAAGTTTAAATCAGGCCTCCAACATTTCCCAGCTAAGTGTCCTTGGTCAAATTACATAACTTCAGTTTCTTAGTTTTTTCAACTGTAAAATAGGGATAACAATAGCACTTACCTCAGAAGGTTGTTGTGAAGATCATGAGATAATATTTGTAAAGCTCTTAGCACAGTGTAAGTAAAACAAACAGTAGCTATTTCATTATTATTGAAAACAACTTGTACTAAAAACATTAAATACAAAATTCTTACAATATAATACATTATTATCAACAGGAAAACCAGCTTTCAGAATGAAATGACATTTGAATTGAACTTTGAAGAATGTTAGAAGTTCTGTGAGTTAGATGACAGGAGAGAGTTCATTCCAGGGATGGATGGGCAAGAGTTTGAACAAAGACATGGCAGTGGGATATAGAATTTTCTGTAAAGGACCAGTTAGACTCACATGTAGTGCAGGCAAAAGTGATATACAAAGAAAGGGAGAGCTAAGTCAGATTGGGATGGACTTTTGTGAAAGGAAATTAAGTGAGAGACTAGATTAGGGAGACCAATTTAGAAATTATTAAAACAGCTTCAGCAAGAATTAGTGAGGATCTGAACTAGGTTAATGGCTTTGTCACTTCAGAGAAAAGGATGGATGAATCTTGCTGTCGATTGGATATGAAGAGTGAAAAGAAAGGGAAGAGTTGAGGATGAATCTGAGATTTCCAAACTAGTTGTCTGGAAAGATGGTGGTAGCAATCAGTTGCCAAGGGATTTGGAGGTACCCTGTTTCTCAGAGGGAAAGCCCAGCAAGCAGGCTGTGCCCTGAGCTTGGCATAACAATAATGCTTTGCATTCTGGATAACCTCACCCTTTGGCAGAGTATATGGCTTTGACCAGCACCAGGTGTTCACTGAGGGAATTCACTCTATTTCCAGGGTCCTGAGACCTAGAAGCAGATAATCCATCATACCTCTTGACATGCTCACAATCCCTGTTTTATCTAACTGCCAAGTAAGCTGAGCCAGATACTGCCTATCACACTAACTCTGGTTCTGTACTCCACAAGGTTCAACAAGCCTCAAGATATGAGACAATCAACCTGGAGATTGTTCCCACAAGACACCAAAGGAACACCTGCATTGCCCATATGTGAGAATGATTGGGTCATAGTCCAGCCTACTTGTAGTTTTTCATGTATATAAGCCCTGGCATCATGCGCCAGCATGTTAGGCTCTCCTCTTCAAGAGGACTTCTACTTGCAAGCTTTTTCCTTACTTTGAAATTAATTAAACTTTTATTTGATCCCTGACTTTCTTGTTTCTAGCCTGTTCTGTTTGGCTTGGCGATGCAAAGGTTAGAAGTCAGTCCCAGGCTGGTTGACATAATCAATAATCAGTCACCTCACAACTATCAAATTAGTTAATAGGACAGAAAAGGAAATTGACAAATTCTGGAGGAGATGTGGAAAAATAGGTATACTATATGCTTAATTTATATCAGATTGCTTGTTGTCTTAAAGAGGGGAATGAAAACTCTCTTTACATGTAATTGGAAAAAATAAAATGCAATTGAGAGTTATTTGAATAGGCACACTAATACACTGGAGAACAATTTGGAACAATGCCTGGCTATAAAATTGTGCATATCCTTTGACCCTATAATGCCTCCTCTTGTCCTATATCCCAAAGAGATCAGAGGAAAAGGAAAAGTACCCGTATATACAAAAATATGTATAGAAACCCTTTTTTATGGTGGCAAAGAATTGGAAAATGAGGATACCCATCATTTGGGAAATGGCTAAACAAATTGCAGTATCTGATTGTGACAGGATATTCTTATGCTATAAGAAATGAGGAGAGAAATGGTTTCAAAAACATCTGGAAAGACATACAAGAACTGATGCAAAGTAAAGTGAGCAGCACCAGAACAAGTACAAGTACAGTAACAGCAATGATGATCAATTGTGAAAAACTTAGCTCCTCTGCTCTAGCTATATAATGACCCAAGACAATTCCAGAGGAATGGGGATGAAAAATGCTAGCCATTTCCAGAAAGAGATTTGTTGAACACTTGAGCTCAGATGGAAGCATATTTTTAAAATTTTATTTTTCTTATTTGGTTGGGGTTTTTTTGCCACATGGCTAATATAGAATTGCATTACTTCATGTATAATTGTTATCATATTGTTTGACTTTTTGGTAGGTAGGCACTTAAGGGAGAGAGAATTTGAAGCTCAAAAATTTTAATGTATGTTAAAGAATGAGAATTTTTTTAAAAAGTTTAAAAATCAATAATCAATCAGTAAACATTTTTATGTGCCAGTTTTGTGCTCTCAATCTAATAGTGGATCCTCAAAATAAATAGGGAAGTTAGAAAGAAGATTTTTAAGGGAAAGTTGATTTCTGTTTTAGGCTGAGTTTACTATGCTCATGGGACATCCAGTTGGAAATGTTCAGTTGGTAGGTGATGATGTGAAACTAGAGTTCAAGAGCAAGATTGGGATTGGATATATAGATCTGGGAGTAATCTGAAGAGAATGGAACCTGAGAAAATTGATGACATCAATGAGAGGGAGGGAGGGAAGGAGGAAAGGAAGGGGAGAGAGAGAGAGAAGAAGAAGAAGAAGGAGGAGGAGGAGAAGGAGGAGTAGGAGGGAGAAGGATATAAACAGAATAAAAAAAAAGAGAGAGCTCAGGATAGAACCCTGAGGTACATTCTCACAGAGATTGGATGATCAGATAAGAAAGAGCAGTTGGATGAGTAGGGGAGAACTCAAAGTAGTGAGTGAAAGGTGAAAAAATAGAGACAACCAGTATAAGTAGCTCTTTCTTTCTTTCTTTAACAAGTTGGGAGAGTAGAGGAGAGATGTAGGAAAACTAAGTCAGTGTTAAGATTAACTTTTTTTTGTTTTTTAGGACAGAGGCAATATAACCATGTTTGTAAGCACTAAGGAATGAAGCAGTAGATAATTAGAAATATAAGATGAGAGAAGGGATGTTCAAGGAATGTGCCTCCAAAGTAAGCTCTTGGTGGAGATGGAAGGGATAGGATTAAGCACACTAATTGGTATTTGCGTGAAGAATCACTTCTTCCTCAGATCATGAAGCTAACAAAAGAGATAATAGAGGAAATGTAGAGGTGATTGAAGTGTATGAGAAAAATAAAGGGAAAAGTAGAATGGATGGCTTGGGGTGGAACTAGGGGTGGAAGGTGGGAAAGATTTGTAACAAGCATTGGATAAAGTCAAGATAGTTATATGATTTATGGTGACTGAGAAATATAATTATAAGAGTGAAATGAGTAGATGTTTTAGGAATAATCCAGGTTTGGCATTTCAGAAGGGATGAATGTGGATTAATATGATGTTGAACAAGCTTTCTATGGGTCAGAATTTGAAAAGGATGAAAATGAAGCAAGGATGATGATCTCGGATGACTTGAAGTTTCCTTAAAGATACACAGTAGCTCAATTCCTTATTGTCAGCTTTGATTCTTGCTCAAGATATTTATGTGTGGAGGTAGATAGGGGAATATTACTCCAAAGGGCTGAGGGATCTGAGGATCCGTGTTTTTTTTTAATAGCTTTATATTTTTCCAAATACTTGCAAAGATGGTTTTCGACATTCACCTTTGCAAAATCTTATGTTCCAAATTTTTTCCCTTCTTCCTCTCATTCCCCCCCTTAGACAGCAAGTAATCTGATATAGTTTATTTTTTATTAAAGTTTTTTACTTGCAAAACATATGCATGGGTAATTTTTCAACATTGACCCTTGTAAAGCTTTCTGTTACAAATTTTTCCCTTCTTTCTCCCACTTCCTCCCCTAGATGGCAGGAAGTCTAATACATGTTAATTATGTTAAAATACTTGACAAATCAAATATATGTATACATATTTATACAGTTATCTTGTAGATCCTATTTTTCTTAGACTACAAGGAAAAAAAAAAAAAACCTGAGAAGGAAAACAAAATGCTAGCAAACATCAACAGAAAGTGTGAAAATGCTATGTTGTGGTCCATACTCAGATCCCACAGGCTTCTCCCTGAGTGCATATGGCTTTCTTCATCACTGAACAACTGGAACTGGTTTGAAACATCTCATTGTTGAAGAGAGTCATGTCCATCAGAATTGATCATCATATAGTCTTATTGTTGCCATGTATAATGATCTCCTGGTTCTGCTCATTTCACTTAGCATCAGTTCATGCAAGTCCCTCCAGGTCTCTCTAAAATCATCCTGCTGGCCATTTCTTACAGAACATGACATTTCATGACATTCATATACCATAATTTATTCAGCCATTCTCCAATTGATGGGCATCCCTTCAGTTTCCAGTTTCTTGCCACTACAAAAGGGGTTGCCACAAACCTTCTTGCACATGTGGGTCCTTTTCCTTCCTTTAAGATCTTTTTGGGATATAAGCCCAGTAGAAACACTGTTAAATCAAAGGGTGTGCACAGTTTGATAACTTTTTGAGCATAGTTCCAAATTGCTCTCCAGAATGGTTGTATTCATTCACAGTTCCACCAACAATGTATCTGATATAGTTTAAACATGTATAATTCTTATAAACATGTTTCCATATTTATCATGCTGCACATGAAAAATCAGATCAAAAGGGGAATAAAAAACATGAGAAAGGAAAAAAATAAAAACAAGCAAACAAAAAGCAACAACCAAAAAAAAAGGTGAAAATATACTTGGATCCACATTCAGTCTCCATTGTTCCCTCTGTAGATGCAGATGGCTCTTTTCATGCCAAGTCTATTGAAATTGTGAGGCTCTACATTCTTTTAGTCTTAAATCTTCTGGGTCTTGCCATGGAAATGAATCTGAGTTCATTGGAAAGTAAAGTAAAAGGGCAAGATGACTGTTTTTCAATGCCTGGCTCACAGTTCCTGCCTTTATTATGCATGTGTGACTGTAATAAACCTCCTAGGCTTAGAGCCAGCAAATACTAACTACGCCTGTGTGTTCTAATTTTTAATATGGAAATTTAGAAACACATTTCTGTCCAGTAGTAGTGGTATCTTCCCATTCTCTCCTCCTTTCTTTTTCCACTCATCTCAGCTTTAGGAGCTTACTTATGAAGATTCTCTTTCACTCCAAAGATGGTATAGTTTTCTCCCTATTCTGTGAGAGTAGGCAAAGGCACTCTGTTGCTACTATTCCACGCTGGAGTTGAAAAAAGAAAAGTAATTACATGGATTAAAAACAAAACAAAACAAAATGACAGCTAGAGTCAAAATAGAAGCATGATCTGAAGAACATAGCAGAATCAATTAGCTGAAAATATCTCTTTTTGGTATTTAATGTTGTTGTTTTGCTCAGTCATTTTACTTGTGACCAACTTTTCATGGCCCTTTGGGATTCTCTTGGAAATTATAAAGGAGTGGTTTTTCATTTCCTTCTCCAGATTATTTTACAGATAAGGAAATTGAAACAGTTTAAGTGATTTTTCCAGGAAACTGAAGCACTTTAAGTGACTTGCCCAGAATCACACAGCTAGTGTCTGTCTGAATTTAAACTCAGACCTCCTGGATTCCAGGATCAGTGCTCCATTCATTTTCCCACCCAGCTGCCCCATAAATATTGTTTTATGAAATCTTCATATAACATATGCTTAGGGTAGCCATGCAAATTATATAGAATCTTGAACTTCTCACACAAAGCATATAGGTGCTTCATCTCACTATCTGGCCTTGCTTGCTCATCCTAATCTGTTTACACATTAGGAAATATAGATTCCCAGAGAAGGTCCCCAATTATCTCACTGACCAATCAGGATACAGAATGATTTGACAAACCAACAATCCTTTGCGGTGTCCAAGAATAAACTTCGCTGGAAGGACAGAATCAGTGACCCTGACACTAGCTTAGCTCAAACAAATATTGAATGGCCCTTGAGTTATCAGCTAACTGTGGACTCCTTGGGACATCCCATTCATCTTGTCTGAGCCTTTGATTCCCAGATTCATTCTGTTTATCTTGTTTACTGTTCAATGTACCAAGAAGTCAGTGCCCTCCTTCCTGGAACTCTCTGTCCATAACACACCCCCTTCCCTCCTCAGATCAGCTCATTTCCTGCCTCTTTTGTTAGAAAATTATATAAACTATTTCCTGCTTTCTCCAAACCATTTCAGCATTAGCTGTCTGCTCCACATGCATGTTTGAACCTGCTTAATAAAGATCACTCTTAACTTTTACAGGCACTGTCTCCTGTTGGTTTTCTTTCTTTTGGGAAAGAGTACTGTACCCTGCCTCAGTTTACATAGTAAACCTTAAAAGGGAACTGAAAAACTGTTAGATTCTTAATGTACCTAGAGGTTCCTTTTAAACCAGAGTTAGGCTAGCTTTTTTGGAAAAAAGAAACAAACTCATCAAGATGTTCAGGATCCTGACTTTGCTCAGTCAACTTTTAGCAAAAATGGCTCACAGCAAAGTAGAGCAAGACTGCTCTGCACAAGGCACACAAGCCCACCCCAGTTCTTCACTTACTAGGAGTCTTCTTTGCCCAATCAATTTATAGAAAATACAAATTACCGCACAATAGCTTAAATTGACTCCCTGGGCAATGAGGGTAGAAAAAGAAATCATACAACCATTCTGACTGGGTTTACTATAAATTTATGTTATATAGCTTCATTTGGGTCCTCACTGCTGTTGGCAATCCTGCTCTGCTTTCCCAATCAATTCACTATCTCAATTTCCATAAGTGGATCTTACAAACCTTTTCATTCTTCCTCAAACTTCTCATGATTCCCCTTTCCCTCACTCTCAGTGGAAAACCTTGCTCATATTTTAGAGAGAATATCTCTTTTCTTCTTCATCTCCTATCACCAAGTGCTTTCTGATACTTTTCCCTCTTCATCCTTGCTTTATTGGCCATACTCCTATGAAAGCTAATTCCTCTACCTGTTCAAGTTATCCCATTCTATCTCATCTCCTCTAGCAGATTGCCCTCTTCTACCATCCTCACTCTTTCATTTATTTTCAGTCTTTCCCTTTCTATTGGCCTACTTTTCATACTGCCTACAAACGTGCCAATGTCTCTCCCATCTCTTATTTGATCATTCCTTTCTTGCTAACTATTATATTATTTCTCATCTAAACTTCTGGAAAAAAGAGCTGCCACTTTCTCTCCTCTCACTCTTCTAAACCCCTTACAATCTGATTTTCAACCTTATCATTCTAATAAAATTGCTGTTTCCAAAGTTACTGATGATCTCTTAGTTGCCAGATCCAAAGGTCTTTTCTCAATATTTATTCTCCTTGACCTTTACAACATTTGATTTAAAATGAATAACCAACAACCTCTGAATAGTGCTGCCCCACTGGGGACCCAACTGGAACTGGTCAACTGGGAAACTGCTTCCTTCCTCCCTCTCTCCCTTCCTTCCTCCTTTCCTCCCTTTCTTCTTACCTTCCTTGTTTCCTTTCTTCTTTTCTCCTCTCCCTCTTCCTTCTCTCCTTACTTCCCTCCCTCTCTATGATCTCCTTTAGGATTTTCTTGAAAAAAATATTGGAATATTTTGCTATTTCCTTTTTTAGCTCATTTTATAGATGAGGAAACTGAGGCAAATAGGCAAATGAGGCAAAAAACCCAGAGTCACACAGCTAGTGTCAGTTAAAATTTATTATCTCACTCCAAGTACTACAATATAGCAAAGCTCCAAAATCAATCAATTCTATGTTGTTTGTTCAATCTTCATCTCCCCAGTTCTCAGTCTTTACCCATTCTTCTATTGGCTTAAATCAGAGTTTTTCAGTACTTAGTGACTTACATTTCATTTATAATTCACCAAATCTCTCCTATGAAATCAATAGTCCTTTAATCATTCTATATTCTTCAGACAGTTAAGATAAGTGTGTGTGTGTGTGGTGTGTGGTGTGTGTGTGTGTGTGTGTGTGGTGTGTGTGTGTGTGTGAATATAAAATTTATAGAACTTTTCTTTTTGCCTTTGAATTCCCTGAAGTATATGCCTGTTAGGATCATCTCTGGTTCAACAGTTAGTGACCTTTCTTTCTTTTGTTTTATATAAAATTTCCCCCCAGAATGGTTAAATTAGTTCATAGCACCACCAAAAATATGCCCACTATCCCACAGTCCTTCCATAATTATCTATTTTTGATTTGAAAATAAATTTTTTGTCAGCTTTCTGGTTATGATGTGAAACCTCAGAGATGTTTTAATTTTTATTTCTCTCATTGTTCTTGATTTCTAGTATTTTTTTTGTGGTTTGCAATAGTTTACAATTCTTTTGAAGTATTTTCATATTCAGGGCTGCTTTTCAACTTTGGTGTCTACCAGACACTTATCTGTAGCTTCAACTCTTATCTGTTCCAGTGACCACATTGGAAGACAGGTAAAGCAGGTATTGTGGAGAGCTTAGAGACTAGCCAGATATCAAAGATACCAAAGTCATTCATTGCATCCTGGGCCATCACCAGTCATCCTGACTATTGTCTTCCTATTGGACTTTGATGACTCTGAAAAATAGAATGAGGCTGATGACTTTGTGCAAGTCTGCCTCACTCAAATCCAATTCATGCATATCTCATCCTTGATATCATTGATTCTCTTTGAAAAATGAAGGAGAAACAGTAATTCTCCATAAAAATAAGCAACCCATAAACATGCAGTTGCTTATTTTGTCTAGAAAGCCCTAAAAAAAAGAGAAGAAAGGAATAAAAAGGTATGTCAAAGTAAAGATAGAACTTAAAGAAATTCATTTAGGTTCCTTACTTAGAAGAAAAAATAAAACCTGAAGCCTCTTTAAGTCTTAGGCCTGCTTTTATTACTTTTTTTTGGCTGAGGCAATTGGGGTTAAGTGACTTCCTCAAGGTCACATAGTTAGGATGTGTTAAGTGTCTAAGACTAAATTTGAACTCAGGTCCTCCTGACTTCAGGACTGGTAGTAGACTGCAGGTCTACTGCACCACTTAGCTGCCCCTCTTCATTACTTTTTAGACTCATGGCATGTAGATATTCATCAATATCCTTGGCTGTTTATGAGTGACTTGGAGATTGTTGAGATCGAGGTTTGAATCTTCTAAAACTTAACTAGTTATGTGGGTAAGCCACTTCTTTGAACATCAGTTTCCTCATCTATAAAATGAGGATAATAAGATATCTAGTACATACACCATAAGCTTATTGTCTATTAATGCATTGTTGATAGAGCTATGAATTGATCCATTCTAGAAAGCAATTTAAAACTATACCCAAAGGACTATGAAACTGTGCATACCCTTTGATCCAGCAATATCACTACTAAGTCTTTATCCCAAAGAGATCATGAAAGATGGAAATACATGTACCAAAATATTTTTAGTAGCTCTTTTTGTGGTGGTAAAGAATTGGAAATTGTGAAGATGGTCATCAATTGGGGAATGGCTGAACAAGTTATGATAAATGAATATAGTGGAATATTATTGTTGTATAAGAAAAGAGCAGGCTGATTTCAGAAAAACCTGGAAAAACTTATATGAATGAAGTGAATGTTGAATGAAGTGAACAGAACCAGGAGAACGTTGTACACTATAAGAGCAACATTGTAAAATAATCATTTGTGATAGACTTAGCTCTTCCCAGCAATACAATGATCCAAAATAATTCCAAAAGAATCATAGTAGAAAATGCTATCTACTTCCAGAGAAAGAACTATGGAGTCTGAATGAAAATAGTTTTTTCTTTTTTTTTCTTTTTCTTTTTGGGGTGGTGGTGGTGGTTGTTTTCTTTCTTGGAACTTTCACCTTGTGTTCTAATTCTTCTTTCACAAAATAACTAATATAGGGGATTTGATTAACATGATTATACATGTGTAACCCATATTAGATTGCTTGCTCTCTTGAGAAGGGGGGAAAGAACGAGAAAAATCTGGAAGTCACAATCTTACAAAAATGAATGTTAAACTGTTTTTACATGTAATTGGAAAAAATAAAATACTATTAAGTGGAAAAAATAAGTTTATTGCCCAGATCAAGTTAAATATCAAGTATGTGTCTTGTAAACTTTAAAGTGCTTTACAAATATAAGCTACTATTATTATTGTTATGAGAGAAATCATTGTTAAAGTTTTCAAAACTGAAATGAGAAATGTTATGTGTAGGTTATTTCCTAATCAGACCATAGTATTGAATATTTATTGTTTGACATTGCTTACATATCTTTCAATGATAATATGATACAGTATAATGTAACTTTAATGAAAGGTTTTCAATTGTGAAACCTGAGAGCAGTCTTTGGTTTATTCATCCTACTGTTAAAAATCAAAATTTTATTACTTATTATCTAGTTCATGCATTCCCTTGACCCTTAGCTTTAAAATAAAATATCAAAATATCAAGATCAAGAGAAACCAAGTGAATATTGTAATTTTGCATTTTTTTTTATTTGGCATATCTTTGTTTTGGCTTTCTGATATTAGAGGTTTAGGCCTTTGTTTATCATCATTTTCCAGGTTTTTCTGAAATCAGCCTGCTCTTTTCTTATACAACACTATCATCAGAGGAAAGGTGAAACAGGGAGTAGGAGTATTCTTTCCATTAAAGACTTTATAGTGCTAGCATTAATTAGTACGATATTGGTACTTTTTCTTTGATTAGTTTCCTGATCATAATTCTATTTATAATAGCTATTATTTACATAGCATTTTCATGTTTATAAAAACCTTACAAATATTACCTCATTTTATCCTTATAAAATCCTTATCCCTAGTAAATAGGTATATTTTACAGATGAGGAACTGAGGAAGAGGTTAAATGACTTGCCCAGTGACAACACAATTAGTAAGTGTCTGAGACTGGATTTGAACTTATATCTTCTTAACTCCAGGTCCCATATTCTTTCTATTATTTCATGTAGCTGAAGAGTAATAAAACTTTCTAAGATCCTCCTTCTGCTTTCATTGCTGATATTGCTTTCCTTCAGACTCTATAACCAGGGTTTGAAAGGAACAGAGCCAAACATTGTTGGGAACTGGGAATACTTCTAATACTTATGTTTAATACTTCTAATATTTCTGATGCTTATGAATACACTCTTCCTGTCTGAGGTGATTCTCTGAAAAAGGCTATTAAAACTTTGAGTAGACATCGCCACAGCACAGTGCTATAGGAAAACATAAAAAAGGAAAAAAAAATGTTGAATATACTTTATTCTTACAAGCTTCAGTCTGCTTTGGTCTACTCTTGTCTCTATTACTCTCTCCCTGTTTTCTCATTCTCCAATCTTGCTTATACCTTTGTACTTTTCTTATATGATACATAAAACTTGGATGGTAATCCTTTCCCCAGAGCTACTGGAACCTCAAACAAACAGATCTGTTGAATGTCTGTGAATAATTTACTCTAAAAGTTCCCTATCATTCCATGAAGATTCCCTCAAAAAGTCTGTGGCTCTAAGATCTTTCAAAGTCCCTTTGATCTTGGGCATTGGCAGTACAGATATATGTTCCCTTCTTAGTCAGGATTTTGCTGTCTTTGTTTAAAAAACTGTTGAGAAACTTCTATTTGCATCTATTTATCCTGTAAAATGTAAAAGTAGAAGCAGTAGCCTTTGTGTCAATGGCTTTGAAACTGGTTCTTCTGAAGTGTTACAAAGAACAGATCTAAGTAAAATCAGGTCCAGAGCCAACTTAGGGAATCAGATCCACTGGGTCACCAATATCTTGTAATATATTGTAGGAAAAAAATTGGAACCTTTGCATATTTTTCTAGGTTGAATATAATTGAATTTTGTCTCAACATGCTGAAAATGCTAATTATCTTTGCTGTGAAGCAGCAGGTGAAATACAGGATACCTTAAATTTAATGCCACCTTTATATTTGGACCACATTCAGTCTAAGACTAATTGCATGTGTAAGGGGAGGAAAGGATTTAAAATACCCCATTTCCTTCTTGTATCTTGATTAGGTGAAAATATTTTTTTGTAAAAGGTCTGTATATAGCTTTGAATCATCAAAGCCATAATATGATAAAATCAGAAATGTTAAACAGAACAGACCACATTTTTTTTGTTTATTTATTTTTAATACACATTACTTTGTGAATCATATTGGGAAAGAAAAATCAGGACAAAAGGAAAAAACCACGGAAGAGGGGGAAAAAAAACCAGAAAAAAGAAGTGAACATAGCATGTGTTGATTTACATTCAATCTCCATAGCTTTTTTTCTGGATGCAGATGGCATTTTCTATCCAAAGTCTATTGGGATTGTCTAGATCACTGAACCACTGAGAACCAAGTCTTTCATAATTGATCATTGCACATTCTTGTTGTTGTGTACATTGTATTACTGGTTCTGCTTGTTTCCCTTATCATTAGTTCATGTAAATCTTTCCAAGCCTTTCTAAAAGTAGCTTGTTCATCATTTTTTAAAAAATATAATATTCCATTACTTCCATGTATTGCAACTTATTCAGCTATTCCCCAATTGTCCATTTCTTTGCTACCACAAAAAAAGCTGCTACAAACATTTTTGCATATGTGGGTCCTTTTCACTCTTTTATGATTTCCTTGGAATACAGATCCAGTAGTGACACTGCTGGGTCAAAGGGTATGCACAGTTTAAAAGCCCTTTGGGCATAGTAGAACAGACCACTTTGAGATGATATCCATGATACTCTCTGTGGAGACAGATTAAAAAGCGATTTAGGGAATGTTTTTTAAATAAAAATACAGAAGAAAAGAAATACTGTTAATATGTGGGTTTTTTTTTTTTTTAGGTAGTATGAGAGCCTGCATAATAATAATGTAAGCCTTGTGTATGTTTTAGTTGTCCTATTTCTATTTGTTTGATCAGCTTTCTTTCTGGATACCTGTCCAGTGTCTATGGACACTGTGATATAAAATGTTTTTTGTCACCTAAATATTTCTAGTAAATTGAATTTTGCTTCATCTAGATATAGATATAAGATATATATCTATATCTAGATATAAGTATATAAGATTAAGCAGAGAATTTAACTGCTCTAACTATTGGGAATTTTCCTAATTAGGAGTTCAGTAGTTGTGATTGAACTCAGAACTTTTCATTAAAATAAATTCCCTAGGGGTTATTAGATGTTGCAGTGGATAGATCACCAGCCCTGAAATCAGGAGTAACTGAGTTCAAATCTGGCCTCAGATACTTAATACTCTGGGTAAGTCACTTAAGCCCAATTGCCATACAAAAGAAAACAAATAAACTCCCTAAATTTTAAGAGGAGTCCAAGAGGACCTTAGAGACTGTTTTATTTTTCCAGACTGTATATAAGTTAATTACTTAAACAGGGTATTACAAATTAATGATTGTGCCTCCTAAGAAATTCTAAATTTCTAACTTCCTGAGGTATATTTATATGTTTCCATGTTGTTAGGGGAGGGAGAAATTATTGTTAATTCTGCCATGGTATAGGGAATACTTTTGCTTTGAAAAATTTCCTTATAGACTTAAAAAAAATTATTAAACTGAATGGATGCCTGTCAATTGGAGAATGGCTGGATAAATTATGTTATATGAATGTTATGGAATATTATTGTTCTGTAAGAAAAGACCAACAGGATGATTTCAGAGAGGCCTGGAGAGACTTTACATGAACTGATGATAAGTGAAATCAACAGAACAATCATTGTACACAGCAACAAGATTATACGATGATCAATTCTGATGGACATGGCTCTCTTCAACAATGTTGTTTGGGATCAGATGTCAAGTAATCATGATCAAACCAAAAAATATAAGACTGATTTCATTATCAAATAGATTTTTCCCCCTGTGCATAATACAGGGACAATTGTGTGGTAGTAGAATACATTTATCCATCTATGTAATAAATTCTGTAAGTCAGTGTGAAATTCACAAACCTAACACACAGATTGAGTTCTTGGTTGCATTACACTGCTGAACAAAATTCAAGTGAATAACTTAGAACTGCTGATGTCTGCCCTTAAAAAATTTGATTTTTTTTCTTTAAAAGTGGAAAGACGGTAACTTCCATAGAAAATTCAATGATATCATTTTGTTGTTATTTTATAGAATTTTCTTATCCTATGTTCCTTCTGGATGGAGGAGTAGAAATGAGAGAATTAAGATGTGTGTTGGGAAGAGGGGGAGAAGGTTTAAACACTTTGAGAAAAGATTCTTATTTTTGGATCACAGAAAATGAAAAAAATATTCTACATGGATTAAGACTATTTTTGAAGATAAAAAAATGAAAGAAAAAATGCATTGATAGCTATTGCATATAATTCTGGTACTCTGGATACACGGAGGACCCCTTAAAAATCCCATCTTCAAAGATAAAGGAAATGGGAGTTGTCTGAAAAATAACTTGCCCTTTTATAAGGAATTTTCAATCTTTGCCTAAACAAATGTCAAAGAAAAAAATATTAACATATGATCTTTGTACAAATCTTCCAGAAACACTCTTAATTCATCATTAATATAATCTCTAAAGCTATTTCTAGCCTAGATAGATACATGTCTAAACTAGTATATTAACCCAGTGGTCTTAGATGTGACTTTTACCCCAGGACAATTTGAAGTAACATAGGAGTCTTGAACAAGAAAAAGATCATAATTTGTTAAAATATACTTGTGAAAGAAAGGAGAAAGCCCTTCAAATATAAAGGAAAATAAATTTGATTAACAGAAAACTAATCCATATATACCACAAACTGTAGAAATTAATTGAATACAGTTCTATAGAACAAAGAAACTTAAGATGTGACCTGCCTAATTATTTTTGAAATTTTTTAAATGAAGCTTTTTATTTTCAAGACATATGCATGGATAATTTGACAACATTGACCCTTGCATAGCCTTGTATTTCAGATTTTCTCCTCCTTTCCCCTACTCCATCCCGTAGATGGCAAGCAATTCAATATATGTTATACATGTTAAAATATATGTTAAACCCAATATGTATAAACATATTTATACTATTCTCATGCTGCACAAGAGAAATCAGATCCAAAAAAGAAAGTAAAGGAGTAAAAAAACAAAGCAGAAGAAAGCAAGTGAACAACAACAAAGAGTGAGAATGTTATGTTGTGATCCACATTCAGTTCCTACAGTCCTCTCTGTGGGTGAAGATGGCTCTCTTCATTACAAGATCATTGGAACTGGCCTGAATCATCTCATTGTTGGAAAGAGCCATGTTCATCAGAATTGATTGTTGTATAATATTGATGTTGTCACGTACAATGATCTCCTGGTTCTGCTCCTGCCTAATTATTAATGAAGATGCATAAATGATGAAGATGCATAAATAAGATGCATGCTCAATGACAAAGAGGTGTTCAAAGCATTCCTACAAAGAAAACTGACCTACACAAATCATTTGTATTTCAAATATTCCAAAATAGAACTACAAGAAAGATAAAAGAATACAGCAACCAAGGACAAAAATTAAAAAAAGAACAACAAAGAAACCATTAGATATTTTTTCCTAAAAGTATATTCAAAGGGGGTAGCTAGGTGGTACAGTGGATACAGCACCAGCTCTGAAGTCAGGAGGACCTGAGTTCAAATGTGGCCTCAAGACACTTAACACTTCTTACCTGTGTGATCCTGGACAATTCACTTAACCCCAATTGCCTCAGGGGGAAAAAAGCATATTAAGAGAAAAAGTGGAAATCAAATAGAAATTGTCTTAAAGAAATAACAAAGAAGCCAGTCATTGGATTGAATATATAGTGGGAAGTATGAAAACTGGAAAGGTATTGTTGGGAGGATCTAGATTTTGAAGGAATTTGAATGACAAAAAATGATTATATATTTGATCTTGGAGATGATTGGGGGGAGGGAATCACTGGAATTTAATTGAGAGGGGGTGGAAGAAGGTGACTTGGTTCAACCTAATCTTTAGGAAAGTCACTCTGGCAGTTTAATGGAAGATGGATTGGAGTGGGGAGAGACGAGGCAGGCAAACCCATCACCAGGCTATTGCAGTAGTCCAGTACTGAAGTAGCAGCAGTAATAGAAGAGAGAAGGGAGCTTATTTGAGAGTTGTTGAAAAGATGGAATTGGCAGGTCTTGACAGCAGATTATAGATGCAGCTGGGAAGGAGTAAGTATGAGAGGATAATATGATAAATTGTGGTGTGGGAGACTTGGTGGTGCCCTCAAAAGTAAAGGGAATGAGAAAAGGGAAAAGATGAGTTCTGCTTTAAACATGTTGAGTTTAAAAGGTCTTTTGAGGGCACTCTTATTATACTCATCTCTTCCCAACTGCATCTATAATCTGCTGCCAAAACCTGTCAATTCCACCTTTTCAACAACAAAATCTGCTTCTCCTCTTAGGTTATATCCTTTACCTAAAGGAAGGGAAATAATCTACCAGTTTAACTATGATAGAAGCCTTAAGCCAATTATTCCTTAATAGGGAAAAAAGGGGAAATGCATAGTTTCCTCAGGCCAGCAAAGTATAATCAGTTTTCATGGAGGTTTTGGGGACAGGAGCATTTTCTAACACCATGCAGGAATGGCGTGTGTACCTAGGCGTCAAGTGCCCCACATAAGCCTGCTCAGCTTCCTCCCTCACATCTGATCTATGGGTGACTTATTCTAGCTTCTGATATTTCTCTTCCAAAAGCCCTCCAAACCACAATCATAGAAATCTAAGTTCCAAATAAAAAAAAAAAATCACCAATTGGTGAACTCTGGGTTAGTATTGTTTTTGTAGCAGCACTTGTGATAATGCAGATGCTCCAATAGTAGCCAGGAAAGTTTGTACTTGTGTATTAAGTTAGGTTAGATCTGCTATCTAACTTTCAGTATCTACCATAGAAATATAATTAATTAATACATGAAAACTTTGAAAATTCATACCAAAATGAAAATTCATATGAAATATCAACTGCTTAATATTTTACAATTTCCTATTTATGCTTTGTGAAAGAAAAAACATTTGTCTTCTCATCAGTTCTAGCAAAGTAGAACCTCCTGTTGTCCCCTTTTAAACATTTTAACAAAGCAGTTTTATCTATATCACATAATATCAGGATAATTTTTCATCCCAGTATTACAAAACAATATGCATCTACTATCACTATTGAATGTTCCAAAGTGCAGCTAGAGATAAAGCCTGCTTCTGAGGGAGCCAGAAACATCTTTCTAGGTATGAGACTATGCTAAAGTGTAGCACAAAACCTGGCTAACCTAGGCTCTTTCTTTCTGTTCTTTCCCCAGATCTACATTAGTTTAACCCACAAAGAGAAAAGAGTTACCATGCTTAGGTATAATTTATTGCTATTAACTATAAACTAATGGTTTGATGAAGAACAAATTAGTAAATATGTTTTTAATTTGACTGAAGCTGACCCAGTTTGACATTAACACTTTTAAGCAATTACAGGATAAGACAAAAAGCATGATTTTAGCTTTATAAAAATATTAAGCATTTGCCTCAACATCACTGCAGTAAAATAAACTAATTGAATACTGCACCTGGAAAAAAAAATTTCCAGTACAGATAGTGTTTTAAAAAGAAAAAAAAATAGTATACAAAATAAATGATTTAAAGTTATTAAATTTATTAGATAAATTGAAAAAAAGGGGGGAAATGATTTTAAAATACAATGGGGAGACAGGATGGAAAAGATATTGAGGTACAGTAGTGTATAAAGACAAACTGTCTCTGCTTTATTGGGGGGGGATTTCTTCTTACGACAAGAAAAAGGATCATCAATGTGATTCTTTCAGATGGAGGACTAGACTAGTTTAAGGGGGAGAGGGGCAAGCCATCTGAACCTGATTAATCCTTCATGCAGTGAATTAATTGAATGGTACAGATCTAAGATAAATGAATAGTATTGTTTAGTAGTTAAAGTTTCTTTAACTTCTGGGAATAGTTTGGTGTGCTATTTGTGTTTCTTTGTTTATAGGTTGTCCTAAATAAGCTACCATTTTTATATATTGCTTGTACAAAAATTGGGCACTTTACTAATCATATGCAGTAGGGGGTCTAAAGAAAACAGAAACTTCCAATGAGATCTCAAATCTTAATCACATACTTTATATATTTGATAAACATATGAGCTTTGGTTCAGACATGCCCACAGGTCCTTCAATGGGTTTCAAAAGCCATAGCCAAAAATTTTACATACCTAAGCTTTATTTGGCAGAGTTCCACAGAATAAAACTCCAGGATATGAAGTAATGAGTAAAAAAAGAATAGTAGAACACTGTACTGATTTTCTAGTGAACCCCTGTGTACCTTCTTTCTTCTGGGTTCCTTATAAATTAGTGTTTCCCTAATTATTTACATCTGTCTTCATTTCTGCAAAGTGTTTTATAGGTGGATTCATGTACTCCCCAGGTGAATCTTGGTAAATATTACTAAGTATTTTATAGTTTCTGTAGGGTTGGGTTTTTTTTGTTTGTTTTTTAACTGGAATTTCTCTTAGTATCTCTTCTTGCTGAGTTTTGTTGATTATATATTGGAATGCTAATGATTTATGTGTACTTATTTTATATCCTGAAACTTTGCTATTATTTGCATTAATTTTTAGTTTACTTGCTAGGATTTTCCAGGTATATACCATTGTATCATATGCTAACAGTGATAGTTATATTTCCTTTTTGCCTGTACTTATTCCTTCAATTTATTTCTTTCCTTGTTCTCTTTAGCATTTTGGCATTTCATTAGATGATAATAGACATCCTGGCTCTCCCCTTGGTCTTGTTGAAAAGACCTCTGACTTTCCTCCATTGCATATGATGTTTGCTCTCAGATTTAGATACATATTGTTTACTAATGTAAAGAAAATTCACTTATTTCTTTGATTTCTAAATATATATACATGTATATATATATATATATATATATTGACAGAAATAGGTTTTAGGATTTGTCTAAATCTTTTTGAAATTTACTCATATAATTGCATTGTATTATTAATTTGCTTTATTATACTTATGGGTTAATGCATCTTGTCCTGGAGGTTTGATGTTGCCCTTCCCTCCCCCCCACTCCTTTTGGGTATTGATTTATAATTTGTTAATTTTCTACTACTGAAATATTTTTAAAATGTTAAATTTTTGTTAATATGTGAAATCCATATATTTGTCAAGTAGTTATCTGTTTATCAATCTTTTTGTTTACTGTTTCATTAATTATTTGATTTTCAGAATTTCTCCTTTGTTATTTAGCTGAGAATTTTTGTTTTTATTCAGGTGTTTTTAAAAATTGCATGTCCAATTCATTGATTTGTGCTTTCTCTCTTTTGTTGTTGAAAACATTTAGAAAAATAAAATTTCCCCTAAGGACAACAATAGTTGCATCCCATAAGCTTTGTTCTCTTTTTTTAATATTGTCATTTTTTTAATGAAGATTTCAATTATTTCTATAATTTATTCTTTGACTCATTAATTCCTTTTGTTATTTAGTCTCAAATTGCTTTATTAAACATAGTTTTTATTGCATTGTAATTAATAAATGATGTGGCTAGTATTTCTTTTTTTTTTAATGAAGTCTTTTTTTTATGGATGAGATATATTTTAATCAAACAAAGCATAGATGTGATTATAAAAGATTGTACAATTATAAATAAATCATTTTGGTTACATGAAATGGAGAAACTTCTACACAAAGTATGAGAAAGAAAGCAATTAAATGGGGAAAAAATAACTCTTATCAAGTTTCTCAGATGAGGATTTGATATCTAAGATACATGGAAAATTAACAGATAATAGAAGACCCAAAGCCATTCCTCAATGGATAAATAATCAGAAAATATGAACAAATAATTCTCAAAAGAAGAATTGCCAGCTATTAATAACCATGTGAAAAGGTGCTCCAAATCACTAATAATAAGAGAAAAGCAGAGCAGAGTTACAAAGTTCAGAGATCATCAAATACATGCCCTACCCACTAGATTACTTATTATTATTACCCTGCTGACAAATCCTCTTGTTTGCTATTTCTGGAAAACCTCTAGTGAAGAATAATTTATTACCCATTCATTCTATATTTGGGCAATTCTTATTATTAAAATCTTCCTTCCTATAGCTTCTACCCATTGTGTCAGTTTTTCTATAAAATCAAGCAGAGTTCACCTAATCCTTTTTCTGAATGACAATTATTAAATATTTTTGAACAATCTTATTCTCCTTTTCCCCTCCTCCATAAGCCTTTTCTTCTCTTAAGTCACACAATCCTTATTTCCTCAATTCAATCCAATATGACATAATTCTTGAGTCTCCCTCACCATCCTGATGGTCTTCCAGTATGTATGTCCCTTTGGCATATTTTTACTTCTATAAACATGGGATTCAGAACTAATTTCAGTGCTCCACATCCTCTTTGAATAGAACAGAGTACCATAAGTCTATCTGAAATGTTGTTTGTTTTCCAGTTATATCCAATTCTCTATGACCCCATTTGAGGTTTTCTTGGCAAAGATATTAGAGTAATTTACCATTTCCTTCTCCAACTCATTTTTTTTTTATTAAAGCTTTTTATTTGTATAACATATGTATGGGTAGTTCCCCAACATTGATCTTTACAAAGCTTTCCAATATAAATTTTACCCCCAGTCCCCTCCCCTCCCCTAGATGGCAGGAAGTCCACTACATGTTAATAATGTTGAAATGCTTGAGAAGTTATGCAAGAAAAATCCTATCTACAAGAAAAAAAAAAAAAAGAATCAGAGAAAGGCAACACAATGCAAGCAAATGTCAATAGAGATCATGAAAATGTTACGTTGTGGTCCATATTTCATTTCCCTCTCTCTGGGTGTATATGGTTTTCTTCAGTGAACAATTGGAACTGGTTTGAGACAATTCTTTGTTGCAGAGAGCCATGTCATCAGAATTGATCATCATGTAATACTGTTGTTGCTGTGTATGATGATCTCCTGGTTCTGCTCGTTTCACTCAGCATCAGTTCATGCAAGTCTCTCCAGGCCTCTCTGAAATCGTCCTGCTGGTCGTTTCTTACAGAGCAATAATATTCCATAACATTCATATACCATAATTTATTCAGCCACTCTCCAATTGATGGGCATCCCTTCAGTTTCCAGTTTCTAGCCACTACAAAAAGGACTGCCACAAACATTCTTGCACATGTGGGGCCCTTTCCCTCCTCTAAGATCTCTTTGGGATATAGGCCCAGTAGAAACACTGCTGGGTCAAAGGGTATGCACAGTTTGACAACTTTTTGAGCATAGCTCCAAATTGCTCTCCAGAAAGGTTGGATCCGTTCACAGTTCCACCAACAATGTATTAGTGTCCCAGTCTTCCCACATCCCCTCCAACATTCATCGTTATCTTTTCCTGTCATTTTAGCCAATCTGACAGGTGTGTAGTGGTACCTCAGAGTTGTCTTAATTTGCATTTCTCTGATCAATAGTGATTTGGAGCACCTTTTCATATGACTAGAGATGGTTTTAATTTCATCATCTGAAAATTGTTCATATCCCTTGACCACTTATCTATTGAAGAGTGGCTTGAATTCTTATATATATGAGACAATTCTCTATAAATTTTAGAAATGAGGCCTTTATCAGAACCATTAAATGTAAAGATGATTTCCCAATTTGATGCTTCCCTCCTAATCTTGTCTGCATTTGTTTTGTTTGTACAGAAACTTTTTAACTTAAGATAATCAAAATTATCCATCTGGTGTTCAATTAGGAGTTCCAGGTCTTCTTTGGACATAAATTTATTCCATCTCCACAGGTCTGAGAGATAAACTATATTACGTTCCTCTAACTTGCTTACAAAGTCCCTCTTTATATCTAGATCATGAACCCATTTAGATCTTATCTTGGTATGTGGTGTTAGGTATGGGTCAAGCCCTAATTTCTTCCACACTAGTTTCCAATTTTCCCAGCAGTTTTTGCCAAATAGTGAATATTTATCCCCAAAGCTGGGGTCTTTGGGTTTATCGAATACTAGATTGTTAAGGTTATTGCCTAGATTGTCCTGATATCCTATCCTGTGCCACTGATCCACTGCTCTATTTCTTAGCCAGTACCAAACAATTTTGATGACCGCTGCTTTATAATATAGTTTTAGATCTGGTATAGCAAGGCCACCTTCATCTGCCTTTTTTCTCATTAATCCCCTTGAGATCCTTGACCTTTTGTTCTTCCAAATGAACTTTGCTACTATTTTTTCTAGATCTGTAAAATAATTTCTTGGGAGTTTGATTGGTATGGCACTAAATAAGTAGATTAGGTAGTATTGTCATTTTTATTATGTTCGCTCTGCCTACCCATGAGCACTTAATATTTTTCCAATTGATTAGGTCTGATTTTATTTGTGTGGAAAGTGTTTTGTAATTTAGTTCATATAGTTTCTGACTTTTCCTTGGCAGATAGATTCCCAAATATTTTATCCTATCATCTGCTATTTGGAATGGAATTTCTTTTTGTATCTCTTGCTGCTGAACTTTGTTGGTAATATATAAAAATGCTGATGATTTATGTGGATTAATTTTGAATCCTGCCACTTTGCTAAAGTTGTGAATTGTTTCTAGTAGTTTTTTAGTTGAGTCTCTAGGGTTCTCTAAGTATACCATCATGTCATCTGCAAAGAGTGATAATTTGGTTTCTTCATTGCCTACTCTAATTCCTTTTATCTCTTTTTCTTCTCTTATTGCTAAAGCTAACATTTCTAATACAATATTAAATAGTAATGGTGACAGTGGGCAGCCTTGTTTCACTCCTGATCTTGTTGGGAATGGTTTTAGTTTGTCTCCATTACATATGATGCTTGCTGATGGTTTTAAATAAATGCTACTGATCATTTTAAGGAAAAGCCCATTTATTCCTATACTCTCTAGTGTTTTTAATAGAAAAGGGTGTTGGATTTTATCAAAGGCTTTTTCTGCATCTATTGAGATAATCATATGGTTTTTGTTAGTTTGGTTATTAATATAATTAATTATGCTGATAGTTTTCCTAATATTGAACCAGCCCTGAATCCCTGGTATAAATCCTACTTGGTCATAGTGTACTATCCTAGGGATGACTTTCTGTAATCTCATTGCTAATATCTTATTTAAAATTTTTGCATCAATATTCATTAGGGAAATTGGTCTATAGTTTTCTTTCTCTGTTTTCACCCTACCTGGTTTAGCTATCAGCACCATATCGGTCTCATAGAAGGATTCTGGCAGTATACCTTCTGTCCCTATGTTCTCAAATAGTTTGTGTAGTATTGGAATTATTTGTTCTTTGAATGTTTGGTAGAATTCACATGTAAATCCATCTGGCCCTGGAGATTTTTTCTTAGGGAGTTGGTTAATAGCTTGTTCTATTTCTTTTTCTGATATGGGGCTATTTAAATAATTTATATCCTCTTCTGTTAACCTGGGCAATCTATATTTTTGTAGATATTCCTCCATTTCATTTAAATTATCAAACTTAGTGGCATAAAGTTGGGCAAAGTAACTCCTAATTATTACTCTAATTTCCTCTTCTTAATTAAGTCTTTTTGCTTAAATATGTCATTAGTTTTTGGGGCAGCTAGGTGGCACAGTGGATAGAGCACCAGCCCTGAAGTCAGGAGGACCTGAGTTCAAATCTGATCTCAGACACTTAACATTCCCTAGCTGTGTGACCCTGGGCAAGTCACTTAACCCCAATTGCCTCAGCAAAAAGCAAAAAAAAAAAAAAAAAGATTAAAAAAAATATGTCATTAGTTTTTGTAAAGGTGATGTGTACAGCTTTGAATACATAATTCTCTCTCCCCCCCCTCCCCATTCTTATTCATTAATCACTGAAAATCTAATGTCTCAGGGTAAACTCAGGTTGAGTGTCTTGAAGCTTCCAATGCTGGAAACATCTGGCTGCTGCCCCCCTCATCTGAGCTCTGGGCTCACCCTGTTTGGAGTTTCAACAGACTGCTGCTACATGCAGCCATTATCAGCCAGCTGGAAAGCTCTGCAGTTTCAGAATGACAAAACTATCACCTGGGATTTCTGCCCTTGTTATTCCTCTTCAGACTTCAGACTGAAATGGATGCTAGAATTGATCTTCTCTGTTCTTGGAGTCTGAGCTTGCTTTTCTAATAGCCACAGCATAGGACCTGCAATTGTTATTCATCCTCTCACCCCATCCCTGAGTAAAGGTGCCCTTCTCAGTCTGCTCTATATCTCTGTTTTAGAAACGGGGAGCAAATAACAAAATATCACTTTGTACTTTTTCTTGCTTCTAAGTAAAAATTTAGTATCTATGCTACATCTGCTATCTCCTCTTACTCTAAGGGAAAAGCCTTTAAGATAATATAAAAAAGGGTAAAGGACCCACATGTGCAAAAATGTTTATAGCAATCTTTTTTATAGTGGTAAGGAACTAGAAACTGAGTGGATGCCCATCAGTTAGGGAATGGCTGAATAAATTATGGTATACAGATGTAATGGAATATTATTATTTTATAAGAAATGATGAGCAAACTAATTTCAGAAAAGTCTGGAAAGATTTACATGAACTGATGCTAAGTAAAGTGAGCAGAACCAAGAGAATATTGTACATAAGAACAAGATTATGTGATTATGTCAATTGTGATGGATTTGATTCTTTTCTACAATGAAGTGCTTCAGGAGAGTTCCAGTAGACTCTCAGAATCCAGAGAGAGGGGTAGGGGAGTTGAATATGGATAACAACATAGTATTTTAACCTTTTTGTTGTTGTTTGCTTGCTTTTTTTTGTCTCATTTTTTTTTCCTTTTTGATCTGATTTTTCTTGTGCAGCCTGAGAAATGTGGAAATATGTTTAGAAGAATTGGACATGTTTAACCTGTATTGGATTATTTGCTGTCTAGAGGAGAGGGGAAGTGGGGAGGAAGAGGGAGGGTAGAATACAAGGTATTCTGTAAAGGCGAATGTTGAAAACTATCTTTGCATATATTTTGAAAAATAAAAAACTGTTATTTAAAAAAAAAAAAAACCTTAAGTCCTAGGTGTCCGTTATTCTAGAGCCTCCATCCCCACATTGTTCTTTATTGCTGTCCCTAGCATACTAAGCAGTCGCTCAGGTATCTCAAGAACTTTAGAACCAATTGTATGACATGGGAGACAGTGACACAGGACCACTCAGCATGGCGTGCCCTCACCAGAGAAGGTGCTGTGCTCTAGGAGCAAAGCAGAACTGAATTATCCTGGAAGAAAAACGAGAGAGTCCATTCTAAATGGATATGAATATGGACTATTTGTGTCCAACCTGTGGCAGAGCATTCCGAGCTCATCTTGGTCTGATCAGCCACAGTTGGACACACTATAACTCAACTCTAATGTAGTGATGTCATTTTGGTCCTGCTCAAGAACAAAGAACAGCAACCAGGCAATCACTCAGGTACAAACTCCATTAAACCTTCACTAAAAATCCTATTTCTTTGACACCTCTGATTTAAGTCATTGGCAGAATTGAGGTAACTAGATAGGTCCATTCCTCAGTATATGATCATGACAAACATTTTCATTCATTTCACTTGGTTGTAATCTTTTAAGAGCCCTCCTTTACCCAGGAAATTAGATTTCTAACAATGCCACTCTTCATAGGTTTATTATAGAAAAAAAAATGTATGCATATACTAATATCATATTCCTAATAGTAAAAACAGAATTGGAGTAAAACATCTATCCAACTGTTACCAAAACTTTCACCAAATATTCTTCAATCTCTTCAGAATATGTATTCACTCCACTGATACAGATTACAAAAGTTTATCACAATCTTTTAAAAACTAAATAGCAGTGTTCTTGGAGGGGTGCTCTTGCCAAACATTTAGTTATCTTTAAGCCAGTTTGGTGATGAGATTGTCTGAACTTAGTTGCTTCTTAGATAACAAATACATAATGGATTATCTGGACCATCCCCAAAGCCTTTCAAACTTAATAGGATTTAACAGGGCCTTCTTTGTGTGGCCTTCAAATATCCAGGGTCATCCCAATATCACAAGGTGCTAGAATATGACTTTATTGGAGATCTATTTTTTTAATTAATTCAGTTGAATTTCTTTGTCTCTTCAGTGCTCTGTTCACCTTGAAATTAAAAGAAGTTCAGTGATCACACAGATAATAAGAAAAAGAGAAATCAAGTCTAGAAAATCTTCCAGCTAGTTGATTTGCTTTAATGAACAGTTAGGGTTATTCCATATATAAGAGCCTGAGAAGTTTTTAAAATAAAATAAAAATAAGATCACTGATATAGAAGTAGAAAGAAGTTATCTAATTTAATCTTCTTTAATAAATAAGGGAACTGAAATCCACACACACCATGTAATCTACCCAAGCTCATTGCAGATAGTAACTAGCAGAGCTGGGATTTGAACCAGTCTTCTATTTTCAAATAATGAATTTTTTCCACTGGGCTGGTAGTTTGGGAAAGGAAAACCAAATTAGTTTACTCTCTGTTTTATGAATATCTTAATTTCTCCCAAGTTTTAGAACAGGGAGATTTTTAAACAAAGGAAACAAGTAAAATGTCACCTTATTCAGAATGCAGGCAAAAGAAAGCACTCATAAATATCCACTTATTTATTGGCTAGATCACATTTCCTAATCTTTAGGTAAATGTTATTTCAGTCACACTTCACATTTAAATATTTTAATTTAATTTTTGGTAACCAGTTGATAACAGTCACAGATCTTATAAGATACAAGATATACTTGAGACAGAGACTATATACATCTTAGCCTGTTTCTGGATACCTTTTCTGGATTATGGTATATGAAAGTACTGATACTCCATGGGTTTGTTTTTATTGTTTATTTATTTCTTAGGTGTTTGATATACTTGGTTCCCTTCTCTTGAGGGGATGTTTGAGAATATCAATTTATTTAAATTAAATCAATTAAATATTATTTAAATGACTTTAGTGCATTGGGCTAGGGTACAAGACAGCATTTTATATTCAGATCATGTTTCTTGCTCTCAGCTCTAGTCCTAGACACACATGGCTGGCTACTATAGTGCTGAGTAAGACACGTTCAAAAAACATTAGACTACTGCACTCTGACTGCCTCTGGCCTCAGACATTCAATATTCCTTTTGTTCAAAGAGCAGGAAATGCTACACAATGTCTCTTCAGAAAGCAGTTACATGGCAATCCTTTTAAACTCCAAGGAAACCCTTTCTTCCTCAGGGTTCATGGGTTTTTCTATAGGGTATAGTTCTCTAATAATCAGAAAGCAAGAGACAATCTACTGCATAGTGAGATGAAAGACCTGACTTAAAATTGGTCCAAATTGTTTATTTTTTTAAAGGAAAAATTATAAAAATAATTTTATCTAACACATTAGAAAATATTTATTTTTTATCTTTAAAGATTGATTTTTTTGCAGAATATTATAATTATCCATCCTATTATATTTCAGATCTAGAAATCTGTTATTTATTCTATTCCAGAAACTCTGTGGGATAGAATTAAATCATGTTGCATGTTTGAAAGCCAACATTTAAAAATGCTGATAATTGTCCTCATCTTTGTGGTACTTTATGCTTTTTCCCCTTGAGTGTTTTAATAGTATTCTGTCTCTTGATCCTCATAATAATTCTCTTATGTAGGTGATATTCTAATTTTGTAGATAAGAAATTGAATGGCTTATTCAAGTTTCTTTAATTTTAAAGGGACTGAAATCTATTATTCTCTTGTATAGTATATCACTGTCATAAAGAACAATAAGGTTCTATATTCTTTATATAGGAAAACTATGCCATAAATATCAATTAACAAGTATTCATCAAATTCCTAATATGTGTCAATCATTTTGTTAAATGCTAAAGATTAAAATACTAAAAATGAAACAATTCATTCAATGAACTTGCATTCTCATGGGAAAGACATATATATATAAAAACATACAGCATATAGACAATATATATACACAAGTTAGTTAAACATAATGTAGTTTGAGAAAAGAGAGCACTGGGATAATGAGAAGAGATTTAATGCACAGGATGTGCCTGAACAATATTTTAAAAGAAACGAGAGATATTTCAAGATGGAAGTAAAGAAGGAGTACATTCTAGGCATTTAGAATAGCCAGTGCAAAGGCAGGCATGGGGACAGAAGATGGAGAATCATGTGTGAGATGTAGAGAAAAAGCCAATTTGGATAAATTGATAGAATTATAGGAGGAGAGGTAATTTCTGTGGAAGCTAGAAAGATAGATTGGGACCATTTTGTAGAGGGTTTTAAAAGTTAAACAGTACAAAGATCATCCTTGATTCCAGAGGACTGAGGATAAAACAAATGATTCATATTCTGACAGAAAGGTAATAGATTTAGGGTATGATTTGCTTTCCTGACCATGCATATTTAATAGAAGTAATTTGTTTTTCTTCTCTGGTTTTCTCCTAATTAGAAGGGAGATGGGAAGAACAGAAAAATAATTTTTTGCTAATTAAAAACAATTAAAAATAGAGAGGTGTAATGTTGCATACACTTTCAGATGATATCTCTATATTAGTTTTATTTGTTTTACTTTGCTGCAAAAGATTCTTTCAGGAGTACAGGTACTCTATGAATGTAATGTAAAAACAAACCACATCAATAAAACTGTTTTAAAAAACTAAATAGAGGAGTTTATATTTTATCTTTGAGGAAAGAAGGAAGATTACTTTAGTAATAATATGTAGGATGGATTTTAGTGGCAAAATATGAGTCAGGGAGACCAATTAGGAAGCTATAATGATTTAGCTTATAAAAATGTGATATATGGAGTGAAGGTGAGAGAAATTACAGGAAAATGTCAAGATTATGAATCTGAAAAGCTGGAATGATAGTAGTGCCTTTGACAGAACTAGGGAAATTTGGAAGTGGGGATTCTTAATGTTTGGGCTTTTTAATGTCATGGATTTATTTGAAAACCTATGGATTTCATTGCTCAATGAATTTTGAAAACCAAAAAATAAGACATAGAATTACCAAGGAGAAAAATATTTTGAAATACCAGGATTTTTTTTTTCTCCTGATTGAAGCAGGGATTGAACATATAAGAGAGATGGGGGAATGATTGAGGATGAAATCTTGTGAAGACAGGGATGGGATCAAATGTATAAAGGAATTGGCCTTGGCAAAAAGAAAAATAATTTCTTCAGAGACTGTAGGAAAAAAGACATTCTTAGGATGTACACAAATACTTGAGGAACAAATATGTTTGAGATTTTAGTTTTTATTATTACATATAAGTCTTAAGTCTTCTAGATATAATGGAATATTATTTGTAGTAATAAAATCTAACATTATTTTATCTTTTTTTTCTTAAGAAATTAGTTACATTAGTGAATATTTGTAAATAGCAAGTTTTTGGGGCAGCTTGGTAATACAATGGATAGAATGCCAATTCTGAAGTCAGGAAAACCTGACTTCAAATTCAGCCTCAGACAATTACTAGCAGAATGATCCTAGGAAGTCATTTAATTCCATTTGCCTCAGTTTCCTCATTTGTAAAATGAGCTGGAGAAGGAAATGACAAACCACTCCACTATCCAAGAAAACCCCAAAAGAGGTCATGAAGAATTGAACATGATCAAAAATGATTAAATAACAAAAAAGATTTATTTTTTAAGGAGTTTAGAATTTTACATTTGTATCATTCAAATTGCAGCTAAAAGTATAAAGTAGCAGTCATCAAAATAATTTGGTATTAATTTAAGAATACTTACATCAATGAAACAGACTAGACAAGGGAGATCCAAAGTCAATAGCACTCAATAATCCAGGATTTGATAAAATGGAAAACACATGGGAGAAAAAAAAGCCAGGGGAAAAAACTTTTCATTTGATAAAAACCATTGGTGAATCTGGAAAGCCATATGACAGAAATTAGATTTATTCCATATTACATATATTCTACTCTGTGTGTATGTGTGTGTGTAGAGACAAATAGCCATTTCACAATAATTAACTGATTAAAAGATATGAACAAACAGTTTTCAAAAGAACTACAAAATATTCACAGCTACATGAAAGAATGTTCCAAACCACTAATGATAAAAAAAATAATTAGAATTGAAACAACCCTGAGGTTCACCTCATACCCTGCATTTTGGCAAAAATGACTGCCCAAAATGGCAGTAGTCAATGTCGGAAGGGTTATAAAGGAACAGGCACACTAACACTTTGTTGATGAACCTGTGAAATTTTGGAAAGCAATTGGGGATTATGCAAAAAAAAAAAAAAGTTTTATATATACATATATATATATAAAATGGCCATGCCTTTTGAACCAGAGACTTCATTACTAGGCTTATACTCCAAGGAAGTCATCAATAAGAAGAAAGATCCTACATATTCCAAAATATTTATGATTACAGTTTTTGTGATAGTTAAAAATAGGAAACAAAGTAGATTAGGAAACTGTCAGACAAATTGTAGTACACAAGGATAATGGAATATTATTCTGCTGAAAGAAATGATGTGTGATGAATACAGAGAAACATGAAAAGATCTATATGAATTAATGAAGGGCAAAGTAAACAGTCAATAAAACAATATGCACAGTAACTACAATAACAAAAATGGAAAGAATTATATACCAAAAATCAAAAGTAAATGTAACAAGATTATAAAGGTGAAGCAGGATTCAAATGAAGAGATATGAAAAGATACTTCCAACCTACCCCTTTGTGGAGGTGGGAGTTACAAAGATGTTACATATCATACATGTTTTTGTATTTTTTCAATATATTAACAATTGTTCTATTTTCTCCCTTCCTTAAAATATTATCTGTCATATGCAATGTCTCTCTGGGAGGGACCTTGGAATAATAATGGTGACTTAAGAAACTTTTAAAAACCAGTACAAATTTATTTTAAAAACGAATTAAAGTTAAAATTATTTTCTTTGTAGAAATATAGATTAGCTTGGCATATAATGTTACTTTTTAATCAAAAAATTTTATTCTGAACTCAAAAGCCTTTAAAAGAATATTTTCAAAGAACAGAACACATTGTTTTGTAAATATTTAATATAATATAATTTAAAATAATATTTAATGAAATTGTATGCTGTTTCATGCTGATTTTTTAAAAGCCATATAATAAATTCTAAATATCACTTTCAATACTATCTTGCTCAACTATGCTTCTGAACTGTTGTGCATTTAAAAAATGTTTCAATTAACCTCTTTTGATGAGCATCTCTATTGCTATTCCTTCTTTTGGTCTCCCATTAACTAAGAGAGAAAAGAAACAAGCAATCCATAAATCCATAAAGTGGATATATAAAAAATTATTTCTCTCAGCACCCTCTATCCACCTGTCTGGAAATGGGTAATATGCTTCATTATACATCTTATGGAAATATGGTCAATCATTGCATTGATCAAAGCTCTTAAATCTTTCACACTGACTTTACAATGTTTATGTCCTTATATAAACTGTTTTCCCCAATTCTGCTCATTTCCCTCTGGATCATTTCATACTACTAAGGATTTGCTGAAATTTTCTCAATATATAATAGTGTTATATTATATTCACATACAATACTTGGCTCAGTTATTCCCCAGATGTCTAATGGGCAATCTGAGGCACCCCTTTAAATTTTAACTCTTGACTTTTTCTTCTCCTTTAACCAGGAAATTTATCGTACTTATACATATTTGCATTCTGTAATTATTCAACCTTTTAATCCTCCCCAACCCCTACTTTTCCCCCCCCTATTGATTTTTATGTATTTCTTTCCCACACTTTGTGTGTGTGTGTGTGTGTGTGTGTGTGTGTGTAAGAGAGAGAGACATGAAGGGATGGAGGGAGAGAGAAATTGGTTTGCTCTGTCGACCTTAAGGAATATTAGAAAATAGAACAAAATTTAAATATCCTAAATAAATTAATATTTTAAACACATTCTCCAATAATATATTTTAAGGATATAAACTTCCTTTTTAAAATCCTTTCAAAACAAGATGGATAAATTAGTAATCATGCATGGTTTTTCTTGCAGTAGTTGATGTTTTGCTATCAATTCTATGGTAAAACTTACAATACATAATGGAAGTGACATTGTATTCAGCTTGACTTGTTCATTTTGGTTCCCTACTTAAAAGAGAAAGAACAAATGGAGGGCCCAAGGAGCAAGCTACATGGCTCAAGAGAAATTTCACAGCTTCTCCCCTTACAGGATAGTCTCCCAATGAATTCCAATGCTAGGGGTAAAATAGTTAAATCATCAGGAAAAGAGCAACAGAAAGGATTGAAGCAAGACATATTAGAAGCAGGCTAGATCTTTTGAATTCCTTTACTACAAACCAAAAAGCCTCCCATTTACTACATAGTTAGCCATTCAGAAATGATTATAGCAAGTCTACCCATGCTCCTACAATGCTTCAAATCATTTTCCTTATCTGTCATTACATCTTTCTCAGAAGCAGGTTCTTATCTTCTTGAAGTTTCATCAGCCAATCAGTTGATTGCATAACAATCAATGACAGGGAGCTTAGTTATTCTGGGGATAAATTATCCCTAAAATGACATTCAGCTCTAAATTCTATGATTCTCAATTTATAGAATTAATGAATTTGGATTATTTGGAATATGTTTAATCTAGGTACGAAAATTTAGTTCCTACTGGAACTAAACTCAAAAGAAAATTTGATTTATTAGTGTTAATTAAGCTTTGAAGATTGTTATTTGCTCAAAGATGGAATTTGTGTTGATTATATTGGTTTTCTGTGTACTAATTCAATCTATCAATCTTCTTATGGATTTTTTTTAATTAAAAGATTATAGTCAAATATTTCATTACAATGAGTAGGAGACAATGAGGACAACTGAGACATTACAAATATTTAATGTAAAAATAATATGACTAAGGAAGATGCTGAGAATTTTTTGGCAAATGATAATTTCCAAGAGACATACTTTCTGCGTAATTAATAAAATAATCAATAAATTGAGGTCGGTGCTTTTTTCATAACACCCCTCCTGGAGAGCTTTTGGAAAAGGGGGTGTCCTTAAGGGTGGAAATTAACTGCGACTGTATAACAATCAATGAGAGGGGTGGACATATTAAAGAGGAAGCAGACAAAAAGTCTTTCACTCCTCTTGCTGAGAATCTGGTCTGATCACAATTGGGTGGGGTCTTACCCAAGATCTAGAAGCATGTACCCAAAGGATTTGGGCAATCTCATCTGTCAGTTATATCCTTTAAAGATAGGTTGAATAACCTACAGGGACTTGTTTCTGAATGAGGAAATAGGGAAAACCTTAATCATAATTTAATAATTGATCATTAAAAGAAGAGAAAAGTAATTATTTCTCTTGATTTTATGGCTAAAGGAAAGAAGAAATAAGAAGTTAGGTTTAGGCAAATTATAATCCTTGGTATAGTAAGAATGTATTGATTCTTAGATTACAAATCAAAAAACCAATTAGTGGCTTAGAGGGAATCAGCTTCTATGATGTTGAGCAAGTCATTTAACTTTTTTGTGCCTCAGTTTCCTCATTTGCAAAATGAGAGACAGGGACTAGACAATTTATAAGGCTCTTTCAAGTTCTAAAATTCTGTGGTTCAAAACTTAGTGCATGAATTTTTTTGGATACATGTCAAGAGCTGATTTGGGTAGGATGTCCTACTTTGCTTATAAAAGAAGGATTTTTATTCAAGAGAGAAACTATAGAGACTAGATATGGATCACAGAATAGAATTTGTTTCTCATGTTTGTTTTTTTTTTAACTTTTTGCTCTATTTTTCCTTGCACAGCATGACAAATATGGAAATGTTTAAAAGAATTGTACATATTTAACAAAAATACCATAACAGTTTTAATCTGTAGAAAAAGTCAAGAACTCTGTGACGTATAAATGTGATATTAGTTAAACAGCATTTGGTGATGGTTGGCACTGCATCTAACAAATAGCTATGTGACTGGACAAGTCACTTAATTTCTCAGCACTTTATACATCTCTCTCTCTTTTTTTTTTTTTTTTTTTGCTGAGGCAATTGGGGTTAAGTGACTTGCCCAGGGTCACACAGTTAGGAAGTGTTAAGTGTCTAAGACCAGATTTGAACTCAAGTCCTCCTGATTTCAGGGCTGGTGCTCTATCCACTGTGCTACCTAGCTGCCCCTCTTTATGCATCTCTTAAGGAAAAGGAGCCATAAGTATGAAAATACTTATTGCAGCTCTTTTTCTGGTCCTCCTTCCTTTCTCCTTCCCTTCCTTCCCTCCCTCCCTTCATTCCTTTTTCTTTCCTTCCTTTCCTTTCTTCTTTTCTTCCTTTCTTTCTGCAATATGACTTATTTGGAAATGTTTTACATGGTTTCATATGTATAATTGATTTTATATATATATATATATGTATGTATGTATGTATATGCATGTATTTCATGCCTTTTCAAAGGGTGGAGGAGAGATTGGAGAGGAGAAAATTTAAACCTCAACATTTTTAAAAGGGATGTTAAAATAAGTATAATTTTTAAAAAAAGGATTATAAAGCATAGAGAAGGTATTAACTTATATTGGTAAATAAAGGTGCCTCATCTAGGAGTTTGTTCTATGTATGACAACATAGGCCAGTGTTTTCTTTATTCCCATGCTTATTCTAAAGAGAATTTCCTTGTATCTGCTCTCTATATCCCTAGCTTCAATCTAGTGTCTAGTACCACAAGCTTCAATCCCACTTTATCAAAAACAACAACAAAAAATAAAGCATTGATTTATATTGAGTAATAAAATATCTACTTAATAGGTTCACAGAATTTTACAAAGCTTCAGCTGCAGTACTGTACATCTGCTAATTTGTAAAATTTATGGGGTTTTTTTTTGAAGTATTGATTTCTACTGTGAAGAAATGAGAGCTTTTTTTTGCTTGAATATAAAAAGTTGTCATTGTGTATAAACCTGTATAAACCTGCCTTTCTGGTTTTTAATGTCATGTTAACCTCTGAAGGTGTTATTACTTGTTAGAAAAATTCTCTGTTCCCTGTTGAAAACTCTATTGATGGTATTTTCAAATAAATTTCTATTTGGAGTTCTCTCAGATTACAAAACTCTTTATAATTTGCCATGTGGTTTATGTCTGCTATGTATAAAATGTAGATTACGTATAAATAAATGTGATAATGCTTTCTGAGAGTCTGCTGAGATTGTATAGTATTATCTATTCTATACTATAAAAGACTGTTCTGAATCTTTCCTCCTTAACAGATTAATATATTGAAGCATTTTAATCAAATTCATATCATTTTCCTAAAGATAAAATTAATTCTAGAAAGTTTGAAGCTTCTTTTATTTGAAAGTATTACTTTTACTCTTACTTTCCTTCCTTCCCCCTTCCCTACCTTACATGTTTTAGACTTGGCTTTCCATCCTCTAAAGGAATAAAAACTATGTATCCGTCAGTTTGACTGCAGAAGAAAAATTAGGTAGACTTGTAAGTTTCATTTAAATAATGAGTTGAGATGGCATGATAAATGTTTTCATGAAAACCTTACCATTTCCATATCATGCAATTTTCAATTAAGAAATACTCCTCCTTTATACTGTCTCTAAAAGGGTATGGATTTTGTAAGAATTAAATGTCCCTGAAACTAAATAATAGTTTTAATAAAATAAAAAATAAAAACATTATCATTGAATGTACTGATATATAAGTATAACCAGCAGAAATTAATTCATTATATGAATGTTTAATTGGTTGAATAAAAGGGAAATTTCCACGAGACTATAATAGTCAGGAATAATTTGTGTGCTAGCATGTTTCTTTATTTGTTATACAAGTTTTCTTTTGATTTAGGATAGAAAAAAATTGTTTTCCCGTGATTTTTATTTCTGCCCTATCCTGTCTTAAACTTTCCCTTCAATTAAACAGTGAAATGAAAATAATAACATTGTAATTGTGGGACTGGGAATTATTGGATAAAACTGGGTGTTTATGCCCTCCTTTTCAAAAGTACATGGGGAAAAAAAAAAACAAAACCGAGTACTTGAAAGGTAAACATGTAGATCAATTTCTCCAAAAGATTGAAAAATTTGAGGCTCCAGGCTCAACCAACTGTAACTCAAGCCTCTAACCTAGTTTATTTGTCCTTCTAGTCAGTTTTAAGGGTATTAGGAGTAAAGCCTTCATATAGCAGTGAATGGTGACCACACATAGCCAAAATGTAGGATTATACTTAATATCTCATTAAGTCCATTAAGGCAGTATGACTTAAGGCAGTATACTGGATTTTTAGTTGGAGAACTTTATTTGAAAGCAGGTTTTGTTTCCTGCTATGTTGGGCAAATCATATCACCTTTGGTATTCAGGTCACTTATTTATGAAATTAATGGGCTATACAAAGTGAGAGGTTTTTAATCATTTTTTATCATGTACTTCTTCAGCAAGTTTACAATAGTATTTTTAAATGCCACAAATAAAATGAAGATTATAGAGTAAACCAATTATTTTGAAATACAATATATATTTTTTTCTGTTCAAGTTCATGGGCTCCATCTGACTCTTGCGACTTCATTCGGGGTTTTCTTGGCCCTTGACAAGAATCCTGGGATGATTTGACATTTTTTTGGCCAACTTATTTTATAGATGAAGAACTGAGGAAAACAGGGTTAAGTGACTTGCCCAGGGTTACACAGCTAGTATCTGAGGACAAATCTGAACTCAGGAAGATAAGTCTTTTTGCCTCCAGGTCTGTACCACCTGACTATCCCTGAAATGCATGAATTCTGGTTAAAAAGCTCTAGACTAGATGACTGTTTCTTTTTTGCTCTAAATCTTTAAATCTTATGATTAGAACTTATAAAATAACTAATATTCTTGGCATCTTCCAAGCTACTTAGTTTCTGTCTTTTCCCCTTTTGAAATTTATGCCTTTGGGAGGAAAAAAAATAAAAGAAAAATCAAAAGGCAAATGAACAGTCAGTAATATTTCTTTGACCTCCATACCCTAAGGAACATGGAACTTTTCCCATTTGACTTAACAGCTAAAACTTTACATATATGTGTCTCAGATTAGAATATAGCTTCCTTGAAAGCAGGGATAGCTTCATTTTCTTACTCCTAACCCTAGTGCTTAGCAGAGTGTGTTGCACTTAATAAATGCTTCATTCACATGCAAAACAGCATATGCAATATGATCTTGAATTTTGTAGGCACAACTGTTAATGCAATTGCTGGAGTTTATTCACCAATTATCTGTCATGAATAGGAAAGAACCTTCAAGAAACACTGATATATTCTTCTATCAAATAATCTATTGGAAAGAGTGGGAAATATATTATAAACTCTTTATCTAAATTTAATTTATCTAAATTATTTATTTATTATCTAAAATAGCTTTATTTATCTAAGACAAGAAGAAGCCTAGTAGGTTAGCAATCTATTTTATGAACTGATAGCAGAAAATACTAATTCTTAATTCCTAATTCATTCATTTAGTACTCCCTCTGCTTCTGCCCCCATTCTATGGAGGGGTAGCAAAACATCATCCTCCACTGATCCTCTGAGATTTTCTCAACAGTTTCCTTTTTGCTGCTGCAGACTAGGATTCTTAACCCTGCTCCTGCCTTTATTCTGTCATTCTGAGGCAACAACAACAACAAAAAAAAGAATTCTACTTTTCCTTTTCCTTTTAGCACATGCAGCAAATATGAGGGTCCAGAAAAGAGGGACATTTTTTTTCTTTTTTTTTTTTTGTTTGGGAAATTTTCTCTTTCTTTCTTTTTTTTGGGGGTGGGGGGGTTCTTTTTTCTTTTTTTTTTTTTTTTTTGTTGGCTTGTTTTTGTTTGGGAATTTACCATGGAAGGGTGCTGTGGTACAACAGGACAACATAGAACTGAGGAACAAAGGAAAATGGAGAGTAACATCAGCATGTGGGGAATAAGAGCAGAGGGCCAAAGGAAAAGGGATTGGCATAGAGCTGAGACCAATGCTACACCCTCAGAAGTCACTTGGAGTAGAGACTGAGGTTAAGGAAATGTGATTTTTCCACTATGGGATGAGGGTTATATAGCTTAGAGATCTAGCCCCCAAAGAAATGTCCATCCAAAGGTTCAAGAAGTAAGTCATAAAAGAATATGATGGGAGAAAACAGAGCAAAAAGACCACAAATCTAAGGAGAAAGAAAATTCAGTTTAAAAATCTTGAACATATACATCAACAGGAAGATTAATAAGAGTAGGAAAGATGCCTTCCAGTCCAGCTAAAAGAGACCAGAAATCTGAAAACTAAATATTGCAAGACAAAGGAAAATAAATCAACCCCTGATAAGGTAAAGGATCCTCTGACTTCCCAAAAGAACATGGAACCACAGAATATATGCTTTAATGATTCAAGAGAAAATAAAAATTATGAAATCAGATTTTATGTCCTGCACAGCAGAAATAATTAGTAGAGTAAACAAAACAAAACAAACAAAAAAGACTCCATGATGACAAATCTCATATTTAGAAAAGAAGGCCATTTAATAAAAAGAGAAATATAAAAAGGAACAACATTGAAAGAAAACCTGATCTCTAAACAAGAAAACATCAGTGTCCAAAATAAGATATACAGACAATTTAAGAATTGTAGGTCTCCCAGAAGAACAGCGCAATCCAAGAAATTGCCCAGAATTTCCAGAAAACAAAATTACAATCAAAAGAATGCACGATCACATCTAGAAAAACAAAAACAACTTATCCTATAAACTTGAAGAACATTGTGGTTAAATTTAATACTTACACTGATAAACAAATTCTGCAAATGACCAGGGGAAAAGACTTTCAAATTAAAAAAAAAAATAGAGAACCAAAAAATGCTGTAATTTCAAAATTCTTTGTCTATTTGCTTGATGTATACACATAGATGTATACAAATCTAAGGTGCTTTAGAACTGAATCAATAATTATAGAAGTAAAAGTAAAGTAAAATTCACTTGTTTTTTCAGATTTTATAAAATTTTCCCTATATTACACAAAGTTAATAATAATTATGCCTATGATTGTACTGTCTTTATCAAAAGATTCTGAAAATTCTTTCTTACAGAAGTCAACGAAAGGTTCTGTTATCCTTGACTACATATTCCATCACATAAACTTAGTGGAGATAGATTATTTTGGACTGCGTTATTGTGACAGAAATCATCAGACGGTGAGTAAAAAGGAATTTTTAAAAGCTAGGTTATAGTTTTCCAATTGCAATTCAGTTAGATTGCCTCATTTTCTATTTGATTTTATAGTATCAGATTTTTTTGTTGTTAAAATACCTTTGAAGCTATGAGAAATAACATTTTTTGTATAATTTCTTTACATCCATTTGAAGCATCCTTTTCCTCTCCAAAAGGATGTATTTTAAATGAAGAAAACACAGGATCAGAAGTAAGGGTTTAGGGTTCCAAGTTCCTATTCGATTGCTTTTTTCAGGTGATAAATCACTCTGTTCCCAATTCTCCACCTAGTCTATCCTATTAATCTTATGGATTTAGAAAATGGTATGATATGCATTAAGATATGTACAGGAAATAGACAAGCTGGGTTTTAGTTGTTTTATTTTGAATGCTATTGTCATCTTATTAAAAATTCTCAAACTTTTGACTTAAAAGGAAATAATGTATATATTATCTTTCATAGTCTTTATGCCTAATGCACTAAAATATTTCTTTTCCAGCCCCTGTTATGTTAGACTGAATTCACTGAGCTAAGAAAAATAAATGCTTGTTTTGGCTATGGTATACGAGGCATAGGAATGTGCTACTGTTATTCTATGAGAATAAACTACTGAAAAGACTGTGATTGAGTGATGATAACTTTTTAGTTTTATTTTGGTTAGTTTCATGATTTGCCTTTTTCAGGAAATCTTTCATAAAGTGGAGATAAATAGACAAGTTTTGACTGGGTGTCTCCCCAAAAGTATCTATAGAAGTAAGAACTTCAAATGAAGAGAGTTCAACTTTATCAAGATCAAACTCAGATTATTTTAAAGTTAAACAACTTGACTCCCAGACCTAGTCTGGTATTTTAAATCTTTCCTTGAAATAATGATTTATTTTACTCAATTTACTTAGTCCTTATCATATTGTTCTTTAATTCACATATACACATACATACATACATGCAACCATGAGAAACAAGTACATTTCAAATGTCATTATGTTTTTAAAATTGTGAGTATTTTAAATTTTATGTTCAGCTTAAATACAAAATGAGAAAAGAAAAAATAAACATTGCAATATACATAGAAGAACACAAAAGAGGATTCAATATAAAATAATAATACTACACATTGTTTTCAAAGCTGCCTAGCTTTTCTTTGCTTTCTTGTAGGGTTTTGTTTTTTGTTTGTTGTTGTTGTTGTTCTCTGCTGTGTACTTTTTATATTACTTCCCCTCCCTTGCCTTAAAGAAGGTTGCAATTAAGCACTGATACATGCATATATATATATGTATATATATATATATATATACACACACATATATATCTAAAAACATACACATATGTGTAAGATTGTATTCTACTTATTTAAGCTTGTCATCTGTTTCTCTAAAAGTGGATAGCATCTTCTTTCATAAGTCCATATCTTTCCATGTTTTTCTAAATCAACCAGCTAATCATTTTGTATGCCACAGCAACATTCAAACACAATTATATTCTATCTGAGAGATTGTCTTTGAAAAAAAATTTTCCCCCGGGGCAGATAGGTGGTACAATGGATAGAGCACCAGCCCTGAAGTCAGGAGACCTGAGTTCAAATCTGGCCTCAGACACTTAACACTTCCTGGATGTGTGACCCTGGGCAAGTCACTTAACACCAATTGCCTCAGAAAAAAAAAATTCCCCAATTTTCTTCATTCCTTCTATTCTTGAGTATATGTCTTTTATTTATACAAGAAAATTTTAATTTAAAACAATCAATTACCCATTTTATACTAATAATTCTCACACCTTATAATATAGTTTAAGGTCTGATACTGTTGAATCTACTTTGTTTGCATCTTTTTCCTCTGGTTTCTTTGAAATTCCCAACTTTTTGTTCTTCCAAATTAGGTTGGTTATTTTTTTCCTAACTCTGTGAGATAATATTTTAGTAATTTAATTGTTATTGCATTGAATAAATAGGTTAGGTAAAAATCACCACTTTTTATTATTGGTTTAACCTACTCATGAACAAAAAAAATTACTTCTATTATTTAGATCTGACATTATTTGTATATAGTATTCTGTGTTTGTGTTCATATAGTTCCTGTGTCTGTTTTTGGAAGCATATACTGACTATTTAAAATTGTCTAAAATAATATAGTATTCCTGACACATAATGTAATCCCTGTTTTTCTCTTGATTTCATCTATTTTAGCTTTGACTTTGTCTGAGGTCATATTTACTACCCCTGTTTTTTTACATAATAATAAATTCTATCCCTACCTTTAATGTTATCTTTCTGCATATTTCTCAATTTTTAGTGTTTTCTGAAAGAACATATTATTAAATTCAAAATTTTAATCTGCTCTCCATTTCCATTTCATGGGTAAATTCAACCCATTCACATTCTAATCTATAATTACTTGTATATTTTTCTCCTTATTTTTCCTCACTATCCTTTTTATCCTATCCCTCCTCATTCCTCTGCTTTACTTCAATCAGCAATCTTCTTACTTCTTTAACTTACCCACCTCTCCTAGAATCCCTTCCTTAACTTCTTCTGTATCAGTTTTTCCTTTTATACCTGTTAGATAATTAGTTCTTTTTATCTTTCCCTACACATTTTTTTAAAACAATCATTCCATCATACTCAGCTCAGCCCAAGCATATTTTTTCAAACTATCCAAATAATGATGATAGTCATAGGAGTACTGATAATCTTTTCATGTATATATTTCACATATATCAAGATTCTTTTTTAATAATAATTTTAGGGAGTCTGACTATTCTTATTATTTCTCCTCTATTTGTTCTCTAGATTTTATTATGAGATGTTTCACATTCTCTTCTATTTTTTCATTCCTTTGATTTTGTTCTATTATTTCTTGGCATCTTAGAGTGTCATTAGCTTCCCTTTGTCCAATTCTAGTTTTCAAGGAATTATTTTCTTCTTTAAGTTTTTGATTCTCTATTTTAAATTGGTTTACTTTTTTTTCATAATTTACTTGATTTTCTTGAATTGCTCTTTTCCTTTTCTAATTTTTCCTTGATCTCTTTGATTTGATTTTCAAAATCCTTTTTAAGTGGGACCATTTGACACCTCATTAAGAAAGGAGTACTTTTTTTTTAAAAAAAGTTCCATTGTCTTCCTCTGAATATCAACCCAAGTCTTCTTTGTTGCTGTAGTAACTATCTATGGTGGGGTTCTTTCTCCTTTACTTATTCATTTTTATTTTTTTCCTCTTTTATTGTGTTTTTAGCAGCTACTAGTGTAGTCAAGTTCTAGTCCTGAGATTTGGGGAATGTTGCCTCAAGCCTCAGGTCTTTCTTCCTCTTATTTTCTGAGGTTTGTTCCAAGGCTCAACTTTAAGCTTACCTCTTTATTCACAATTGGGCCACCAACCATGGTGCCCTGCAAATGATCTTGCTCCCTCTGGTCCCTCTTATGGCTGCAAACTACAGTTGTCCTCTCTATCTGGAACAGGGTTATTGCTCTGCTATAAGTGCTCACAACCAGTAAGATCCATGTTGCTCTTTTACTGCACTCACCAGATGTGTGCTAGTTTTTCTCTCCTGCAGCCAGCCCAGCCCCAGTTGCATCTGGTCAGCACAGTTATCCCTGACCATCCCTTGATAGTAGATGATCCTTCAATCTTTTCCTACTCAGTTGTCAAACCCCGACACTGTGTAAGATGAAAGTTTCTAAGGCTGAAGCTGCCTTTCCAGCCAGCTGCCCGCAGGGCTTATTATTTGTTGATTCTGCTGAGTTGACCTAGAGATGTTTGCCTTGAGTGAAGGCGGAACCTTTGCCTCTGGAAGTTGAATTTTTCTTGAAGCCTTTTCAAGTGTCATAGAGCACAACTGCTTTACCACAACTTTTGTTTATTTCTTCTGGTTTACATTCCCTCTGAGGCAAGGTTCTGCCTTTTTGTGGAGGAAATTTGGAAAGCTGAAAATTTTCTAATCTCCTCCATTTTCCCAGAATCTTCTCCTCCAAATGTCATTATATTATAAAAGAATTGGTTGTTATAGATAACTATTGAGAGCTTTAAACTAATTACACATATATTTTTTTAACTCCAAAGGTTTAAGTTTGCTGATAATTAACATTTTTTGGTATATAGGTTTTATAAAGATAACAGAACAAATAACTGATTGATTTTAGAGCAAGTATTTTAAGTAGAGAGTTGTCAAAAAATATTATTTGTGTGGGGTGAGATGATATATGAATGACATGAAGTAAATTATTGTGAGCTTTTAAATTTTATTATCCCTTCTTAAAAAAAACCTAGGTAAAAAGTGACATAATTTGCAAGCTTCTAACCTTGTTTTAACATGTTCAAGTAGAGTTTGGTAGTTTATTAGTGCTTTTAAGTTGTCTGTGGGAATAGGTCAAAAAAAAATGAGTAAAAATATCGGTGGGAATAGGACATGTAGGGGGTGCAGTAGATAAAGCACCAGCCCTGAAGTCAAGAAAACCTGAGTTCATATCTGGTCTTAGACACTTAAGACTTCCTAGCTGTGTGACCCTGGGCAAGTCACTTAACTCCAATTGCCTCAGCAGAAAAAAGCAAAATAAACAAAAAAAATATTGGTGGGAAGTTGGCGATAGGTTTCTCTATTTTGCCCATACTAAAAATACAGCAGTCATTCTTGGGCCCAATCTTGCTGCTGAATGGTATGGAAGCTTTTACTCTGCTGCATTTTTTATTTGGGCTGGTTCATTCCTCCTTAGGCATCCTGGTGGTCCCTCTTTTTCCATGGACTCATCATATTGGTACAGGTAGTACAGACATATAATCAGTTTTAGCACACTGAAATTCAGAACTTTTGAAGTCAAGAAACACACCCACCTCAGCCTCCATGGTTTCAGGGCTTATAGACTATGGCACCATGTATGGCACTGAAATGTTATTTTGTGTATATGTGTGTGTGTGTGTGTGTGTGTGTGTGTGTTTTGCTTGACTAGGTTTATTTGTTACAAGGGTTTTTGCTTTTGTTTTTCTTCTTTCTTTCAATGGAAAGAGAATGTGGGAAGGCAGAACAAATCAATGACAATTGAAAATAGTATAATAATAATAAATGAACATTATTATACTATGAGAACGTACCTACACAGGGAAATATTGGGTAATAGAGTGTTTCTTTAAGCAATTAGGATATTGAGACTATACTGTGAGATGCTATTATTGTTTGGTGGTTCTTAGCCTTTTCTTGGTCACGGACCCCATTTGCAATTTGGTGGAGTCTGCTGACCTCTTCTTGATATAATGCTTTCAAATAAATAAATTTTAACTGAAAGAAATTATATAAAAATAACATAGGAATCAATTTTATTGACGTTCAATTATCAGAACTTCAGGTTCATGTGAACAGTGAGTTGGAGGACTAGACATTTTCTATACTTTTTTTTTAACCTCTTCAAAATTAGAAGTATGTGTGAGAGATTAAGCCATTTTAGCTGTCTCCCTAGTCTAGGATTCTAAAATCCACAATAAAGAAACAATTCAATGAAGTAACAGCAGAGAAGGGTAATTAATCTCTAACCCTTATCCAGTACTATCCACCCCTATCACACTCTGACAGGGTTGCACAGGTCAACCCACTGACTTGCAAGAGAATTCAGTTCCCTTTTCCCCTTCCCAAGTTCCTCAGAAAGCCAGTAATCAGAAGCTTGCTTGGGCTTGGACAATAATGTGGTACCACTTTGTGCTGAACAGAGTTTAGTCGAAGAATTGAGGGATGTAAGAAACTAGGGCTTATAAATATACAAGCCTGTAGCAAATAGACCAGCATACATCTGGGGCCAGTTCTGTTGCCCCTCCACAGAAATCACTTGGGCATGGACTAAAGTCAGTGGAATGGTAATTTGCCCAGTGTAGGAGGAGGTTGAAACTTTGAGATCCAGGTCCCAGAGAAAACACCATCAAAGGAGAAGAAGGAAGAAAGTGAACAATAGAATTATAAGAAATGCTGAAATTTAGCTCTTAGAAAGAAAACTCAACTAAAAACCTTGAATATAAGCATATAAAACAACAGGAAAGATATTAATAACCAAAAGAAAGATAGTCTCTAGAGAGGTCTTTGAATATACAAGAAAGAACATTTGAATAATATATTTTATATCAACCAGAAATCACAAAAGAGAATGGAATAATGTGTCAAAGAGCAAAAAGAGCTCAAGAAATAACCCAAGGTGATGTATTCTGCAAACTTGAGTCTAACCTTAATTTTGTTTAAATGGACTCCATTTTTTTTTAAAGAGGCAGTTGAAGCATTCCTAGGAAATAAATAAATAAACAAACAAACAAACAGATAGATAGATAGATAGATAGATAGATAGATAAATAAATACCTAAATATATTTGCTTTTCAAATACCTTAGAAAAGAGATGTACCAGAAAGGTTAAAAAAAAATACAGCAATCAAGGGCAACCAATAACAAAATAATTGGAAACTCATTATTTCTTTCTAAAATAGAAGGAGACAAGGATAAAAGCAAAAGAAATTGGATGGAAAAACAGGCAGTGGTCAGGGCTGTGCAACAAATATGTGTTAAATTTCATGTGTTAAATAATGTTTTTCAAAGATAGGATGAGAAATGTGCTTGTGCCATGCTTAGTGGGCAATTTACTCAAAATGCTAATAAAGTCAGGAACAGTAAGATCTCAGGAACCAAACAAATTCATACTGGCCTGTGTGGGCAGAATTATAGCAAACCATGAACACCTTCAGTAATGTCAACTATATCCTACAGGAGAAGCTAATGAATTATGGGAAATTGCTAGAGCTAAAAATGCACAATGATATTAAAAAAAAAAACTAAGAGGAATGGCCCTATTACAGAAAATTTTTACTTTAGTCACATCCATGTATCAGCCACAGAAATAAGGTAAGTGCCATACCTACCAATCAAACTCCCAAGAAATTATTTCACAGATCTAGAAAAAATAGTAGCAAAGTTCATTTGGAAGAACAAAAGGTCAAGGATCTCAAGGGGATTAATGAAAAAAAAAAAGGCAGATGAAGGTGGCCTTGCTGTACCAGATCTAAAACTATATTATAAAGCAGCGGTCATCAAAACCGTTTGGTACTGGCTAAGAAATAGAGCAGTCAATCAGTGGCACAGGATAGGTTATCAGGACAATCTGGGCAATAACCTTAATAATCTAGTGTTCGATAAACCCAAAGACCCCAGCTTTTGGGATAAATACTCACTATTTGGCAAAAACTGCTGGGAAAATTGGAAACTAGTGTGGAAGAAATTAGGGCTTGACCCATACCTAACACCACATACCAAGATAAGATCTAAATGGGTTCATGATCTAGATATAAAGAGGGACTTTGTAAGCAAGTTAGAGGAACGTAATATAGTTTATCTCTCAGACCTGTGGAGATGGAATAAATTTATGTCCAAAGAAGACCTGGAACTCCTAAGTGAACACCAGATGGATAATTTTGATTATCTTAAGTTAAAAAGTTTCTGTACAAACAAAACAAATGCAGACAAGATTAGGAGGGAAGCATCAAATTGGGAAATCATCTTTACATTCAATGGTTCTGATAAAGGCCTCATTTCTAAAATATATAGAGAATTGTCTCATATATATAAGAATTCAAGCCACTCCAATAGATAAGTGGTCAAGGGATATGAACAGACAATTTTCAGATGATGAAATTTAAACCATCTCTAGTCATATGAAAAGTTGCTCCAAATCACTATTGATCAAAGAAATGCAAATTAAGACAACTCTGAGGTACCACTACACACCTGTCAGATTGGCTAAAATGACAGGAAAAGATAACGATGAATGTTGGAGGGGATGTGGGAAGACTGGGACACTAATACATTGTTGGTGGAACTGTGAACAGATCCAACCATTCTGGAGAGCAATTAGGAGCTATGCTCAAAAAGTTGTCAAACTGTGCATACCCTTTGACCCAGCAGTGTTCCTACTGGGCCTATATCCCAAAGAGATCTTAGAGGAGGGAAAGGGACCCACCTGTGCAAGAATGTTTGTGGCAGCCCTTTTTGTAGTGGCTAGAAACTGGAAACTGAAGGGATGCCCATCAATTGGAGAATGGCTGAATAAATTATGGTATATGAATGTGATGGAATATTATTGCTCTGTAAGAAACGATCAGCAGGACGATTTCAGAGAGGCCTGGAGGGACTTGCATGAACTGATGCTGAGTGAAACGAGCAGAACCAGGAGATCATCATACACAGCAACAACAGTATCACATGATGATCAATTCTGATGGACAAGGCTCTCTGCAACAAAGAATTGTCTCAAACCAGTTCCAATTGTTCACTGAAGAAAACCATATACACCCAGAGAGAGGGAAATGAAATATGGACCACAACGTAACATTTTCATGATCTTTATTGACATTTGCTTGCATTGTGTTGCCTTTCTCTGATTCTTTTTTTTTCTTGTAGATAGGATTTTTCTTGCATAACTTCTCAAGCATTTCAACATTATTAACATGTAGTGGACTTCCTGCCATCTAGGGGAGGGGAGGGGACTGGGGGTAAAATTTGTAATGGAAAGGTTTGTAAAGATCAATGTTGGGGAACTACCCATACATATGTTATACAAATAAAAAGCTTTAATAAAAAAAAAAAAAAGAAACATTCTACTTGGAGAAGGACAGAGAAGGTATCAGAGGTTATATATAAGGACGTCACCAAAGAGCACAGCAGAAGTAGTAAAGTTATTTTCTGCCACAAATATGGACTAAATGTCTATTCAGATGCATTCAAAGTTTGAATGGAAATTTAGTTAAACAAAAGTTGATGTCCACAGGAAATGAAGAATAGGATTAGGGACACTGTTTATAAACTTACATGTTTATAAAATAGTCTCAGGGAATGATTAGGGCTCTACAAAGACATAATCAAGTAAATACTATCTACTGCATCATCAATACCTACTTACTATCCACTAACTAGTGGAATTTGGTGAGCAGGTAATAAATACTGAATTACCTAAGAGGAATGCCAGTTTACCTATCAAAGAGACTAACACAACTAAATAAGAGCTCAGAAGATGATGATTCCAATGAAGATAGAATTGGGTTTGATATACACAAGGGAATCAGAAGGATTCAACTGAATTTTTTTTTTGGTCCCATAGAGAATATCTGTTCAGATCATGAAGGAGACCTTTATCTAGAAGTAGATTCTTTTATCCTTCTATTCCAGTTATTTTTTTTTAAGTTTAATCTTCATTATTAATATTTCCTCCATTTTATTAAAACTAAACAATCAACAAAAGAATAAATCAAGTCCTGATCTGTAGCATTTGCCACTATCTCATTTGTATAAGTTCACACTGAAAATTTAACTCTCCTGAGGTAGTATAAGCTGGTTTAATCATATCCCTGGCTACAACTCATGGACTACTATAGTCTTGAAAGAACTGAATCTGAAGATCATATGAAGAGCCATGGAAAGGTGCATGCTGGGGTGTCTAAGGATAGACTCCTGAGATTGATAATTAGCCTTCATCATCCACAAGTACTGCAGGGCATTGGAAATGCAGATATTGCTAAATAATCACAAGATTAGAATTGCTAGTATTGATAGGCATTCAGAAGCTCAGAATTTTGACTGAAAACCAAAGGTTCTGTGTTGTTAACACAGTAGCCCATACAGGACATCAAAAAATGGCAGGTTAATTTCACTGATGACTGAGCTTGCTTATGATGCTTCAGGGGGCAAAAAAAAAAAAAAAATACACAAGAAAAGTGATTTCTTAAGTAGTTGGGTATCTGATTCCCAATAATGGAGTTCATATAAAGTGAGTTTTATATTTAACTGTACTATAGATGGATAAATATATTTTCTATGACATTTCATTTTGCAATGAAAGTCTTATATTTATATTTTTATATATATGCTTTTATATTATGTTTTATATTATGCTTCATGATATGAATATAATGTTGATATGTATGTATGTATGCAGTGCTTTGCATATACTGGTCATAATATACTTCTTTGATATGCACTTTGATATTTTTCTTACTATGCTATATAGATTACTGTATTTTTACATGTAAACTTTATAATTGATATATACAAAACTTATGTACTATGGCTTATATAAGTTCTTATTATATTAAACACATTGGAGGTTTATAAATTTTGTATTGCCTAATATATTGTAATTACCTGCCATAACACATTGTATTTGTTGTTTGTCCATAGTGATTTGCAATCATAATATCGATGTCAAAATATCAACATGTATTAACTATATTAATTATGTAAATTTTTTAATATGCTTACTTCTGTAAGCTATTTTGTATACCCACCATTTTTTACTATGGTGAAATTATAAGGATGGGCCTTTACTACCATAAAAAGAAAGGAATGTGGTCTTAGTTGTGCCTGTACCTTTTCTCTCCACTCTCAAATTGAGAAAGTAGATTGGGTTTGGAAATTTAAATCTTTAGCTCTTGGTACTTTGGAGCTTGATCTGACTAGTTTTTGAGAATCATTGTTAAATTATCAATGTCAGTATTTATACTTTAAGAGTAAACAAATGCTCTAGATTTATTGTTTTATTGATTTTCTATACTTGAGAAAGTGATGGGGAAAATGCTGATACTGAGATAAAATTTAAAAGTATATAATTTTTTTTTCAGAAGGTGGGAGTGATATAATATTGCTTCTAGGGGAGACAGCAATAATTTTAAGATCCCCTGACCTTAGGAGGCTTCTGTTTTAACAATCTGTCAGTGATTCTAAATCTTCTGGCTTTGGAATCTATGATCTTGAAGCCTCTGATCTAAGAAGGCTATTGTTCTGTAAATGATTATAAAAGTCTTCTGGCCTAGGAATATAATAATATTTCTTCCCTTAAACTTTAGGGAAGATATATTAGTGATCCTGAGACTCTCTAACCTTAGGATGCTATTGTTCTAACAATCTTGTCTGCCAATGATTCTAAAGTCTTCTGGCTTTAGGATAATCCTACCTCTGCTGGTCAGTGATAACCAAATTCCTGAGACCATTCCTCAATTCTACCTTTAGGCCATAAAATTAGCAGGATAAATTTGTTTCCTTGCTCTATGTTCTTTCCTAAATTCTCTTGGGAATTTAGCCTGCTTCAATTGGCATTACAATTACAATAAATTTTGCCCCTTGATTTGGATATGAGTTCAAACTTGCAAATTTTTTTTAAGACACCTTGTAACACCAGTCTTTGATCCCCAACTTTTTGGGGGTCTCTTCCCAATCTCAACAAGAGGAATAAATAACAAGCATCTATTAAGCATTTACTATATACTAGGCACTGTGCTATAGCTTCTTTTTTAATAATAGCTTTTTTATTTTCTAAATACATGCAAAGATAGTTTTCAACATTAACCCCTGCAAAACGTTATGATCCAAATTTTTCTCTCTCCCCACACTCCCCTAAACAGCAAGTAATCCAATATAGGTTAAACATGTTGTGCTGTAGCTTCTTCCAAGTAAACCTTATTTGATTCTCACAGCAATCTTGTGAAGGAGATGCTATTATTATCCCCATTTTCCAGCTGAGAAAACTGAGGTCAACAGAGATTAAGTGATTTGCCCAGAGTCACATAGCTATAAGGCCAGATTTAAACTCAGGTCTTCTGCTAGCCCCAGTTCAAAGTTTGCTACTGAGGCACCATTTACTTGCTTTGGAGGAAAGGGAGGGCATCTAAGACTTTTCCTCATTTTATGGATGAACCAAGGACTACTGTGTATTTCTTCCAGAGAGCCCTGGGACTGAAAAAACTTGGCAGATCTCACTCTTTTCATGAAAGAATAGACAGCATTATGCATTCTGAAGTCTTGCCTAGTCCATCTCTTGTCTTTAATCTCCTGCTGTATATTCTTTGTCCCTAGTCTTAAGAACCTTGAAGTCTTATTCTTGGCTAAATAGTCTCTGCTTTCATGCTTTTAAACTAAGCTTCCTAGTTACTGGTTTTCTACATTCATCTCAATTTAACTTAATATAATTTAGTTCAATTAAGATTTGATTAACACCTACCAAATGCAAACCATTTCTAGAGGTTAGCAGTATAAAAGTTGCTGCTGCCCTTAAGCATTGACTTTCTAATAGAGATAATATTCTATGCTTTGGGGGTCAGGGTTTTCAAGTAAATGAAACTTCCTTTCCTTTGGAAAGAAATAGAACTTAAAAGGTAAATGGGAGACTGAAAATCTAAGCTTTGAAAAACAAAAGATTGAACTTAAAATTGTTCTTTCCTCATCCTGACATTAGTTTTGTTGACTTTTCCTACTTGATGAAGTCCTGAATAACTAGGTGAGAAAGGCTGAAGTACTGATAAAATTACTCCCTAAGGCAGGCAGGGAAGGGCATTGATGGGGATCAATTTAACCTCATACTTCTTTGGAGGTTCTGGATAGCCCCACTTTGCTGTATCCAGTCAGAAATTGGACTAATGTCAAACCCTGTGGTTAAATTTCCACTATAAATCTATGGCCAACACCATCTTTCCTGAATTCCTTTGGAGATAATAGCTGGCCATAGCAATTTGCCTTGTAGTGTCTTTCTCCTTCTTCTAGCTAGCTCTTTTAGGGTGCTAAACTCTTTTATGGATTTAGCCTATCCCCTAAGAGGATACTCCAATCACATGGGGTGTTCCCTTTCTCCTGGTTAATTGTGAGTTCTACTAGGGAACTTGTCTTTTCCATAGTTTCTTGTTATATGTTCTCCCAACTCTATTTCATATTTACCATTTCTGATGTCTTGATTTATCTCTTTATTGTCTCTTTAATGTCTTCTCCTAAATAAACCTACCTTTTGCCAAGAATGGCCATTGTGAATTCTTCACATGACTGAACCCCAACATTTGGTGCTAATTGCTTTTGTAAATCTCATCACCTGGTGTTGGAACTAGGAATTGCTTCCCTGTATACATCACGTTCATCCACTATTTATAAGATTCTTGTCTTGTAACAGGAGTCACCAGTAAGTTTTCATGTGTGTACTAAATCGTCTCCATTCTGATCCAGTTTTTTTGTTGGATTTAATGTTGTAGTCGACTAGAACCCCTACAACCTGTTGGGGCCTAAAATAAATCAAAACCCTGAGATGAGGAATAAATTATCTTTAATTGAAATAACAGGGTTGCAAAATGGCCATCCAGGAAGATGTCCCATGAGTGCAAAGCACAATGGATTTTCCAACCAAGAGACCCATGAAAAGTTCTTTATACTTTTAGGAGGTAGTATTGATGAAGTGAATAAGATCTCAGCAAAAGGCTTTGTCTGTGCTTGAAGCCCAGAGTCTAGGTGGGCCATTAGGAAGGGATTGACAGGAGAAAACTTTTGTTAAATTTAAGTGGAATTTAAATGGGTCTTTACTGAAATGGTCCACCTACTTAAATTTCCACAGCTCTGCCCAGAGACAAGAAGAGAAGAGCATTGACAGGATTATCTTGTAATTCCTTGTCAAATTCCTTGAATGGACAAAATTATCATGACCCCATAGTTACTATATCCAATAAGTGGGCTCCCACAATAAAATCTACCCAGTATTCTACTTGCTAACTGAGCCCTACCTTAATGCATCTTCCTCCATCATTTGCTATGTTATATTTCCCTTTGTCAACGGAGAGTTGGCTTGAGAATTTAGCCCTCTTCTTTATTCATGTTAATGTCTATAACTCTTTTGAACCTTAAGTTTACCAGTCAATTATGTAATAATAAAATATTTGCCTTTTGATTTGGAAATGATCTAAGGTTGCAAATTGTTTTGAGGCACCTCATGACAGCCTGAAAACCCAGCATTTTTGATATCCTACTCCATCATTTTAGTAGTTCCTGTACAGGGAGAGTTCTGGAACCCCATTATATTTAGGGGTTTTAGTGCTTCTGTGTATGAGATAGCAAAACCTGGTCATTCATTCTGGCTGTTTTGCCATTTATGTCTTGAATCTAAGTGGAAAAGGAGGTAAGATCTTTAGAGGCTTTAGTAGGAATGTAAGGACAATACTAGAACTCATGACATTACTATGGGGATTAAAGTAAAGTGTCTGTTAATATAACATTTACTATTTTAAAACATTTTCTGTTTATTAAAAAAAAAACTTAATAAAAGAAAAGATAGAAAAGGAAAATAAAACAAAACAGGATATTGTCATGTGCCCTGCAGAATATCAGAGGGAAAATTAAAAATATATAATAATAAATTTCTAGTTCAAGAAAGGATATATAATAGTAGAAGAAATTATATTCATGAGTGGCCATCTTTTCTTTGTTTTCCCTGTAGATTGATCTTTTGTTCTCTGTTGAGCACTTTTTTTTTTTTTTACTTTATTCTTTTTGTCCCCTTTCATCTTCTTCAACTCCCTCAAGCAGGCTATAGTTAAACACAGATATATTTAATAGATGTGTACATACACACATTCATACCCATTCATAGACCCCACAGATATATACATATATCTATATATATATACACATAAAGCAACATGCATACATATTTACATATACTCAGACACACACTCGTGTATATACACACATGCATTTAATCATATGTAAACATATTTAAAACAATATTAGTGCATGTTTCTCTCTTGATTGAATCTTTAAGTTTGACTTTAAGATCAATGATTACTATCTGTACTTTTTTTTTTCTAATAAATTCTACTACTGCTCCTAGGTGTGGTGTTTGTGTATATCTTTTCTTTCCTATACTTGCTAAGTCTTCTGTTTTAGTTCTGCTCTTTAACTTAACATGCTATTACTTAACCTCCCCCCACCCAAGGATTCCTCCCTTTTTTTCTTCCTCCATTCTTTGCTTCCCTCTCCATTTATTCTTCCCTCCTTATTTCTTTATATATTTTGGAGGGTGCTATATTCTTCATGGTTTATGTGTAGTGTTGCCTATTTAACCCATTCCCAATGTTAGAAGGTTTTCAGAACTATGAGTCCTCCCCCCCCTCTCTAATGCTTCTATGTCTATTCTTCCTCTGCCCCTTATTTGTATAAATCTTTCTTTTGATCTACCCAATTACTGATATTGATTTTAAATATATGATATATATTTCCATGTAAAAAACATAAATAATTTGTCCATGTTAAATTCCTTGAAATTAATCTTGGATATTGGCTCTTATGTGAGCTTGTTTGGGTTTGGTTGAAAGAAAACCCTGAAAATCTGCAAATTCATTGAATGTTCTTTTTTTTATCCAACATTGTGGTTAATTTTGCTGGATATGATATTTTTGGCCACAAGCCTAGTTTTTTTGATTGCAGTTTTATGTGATTTCAGGACCTGGAGTCTTTTATTTTGGCTGCTGCTAAATTCTGTACATTTCTAATTGTAATTCTAGAATATTTGAACTTTTTTCTTGTTTCTTGCAAAACTTTCTCTTTGATCTGGGGGTTTTAAAACTTGGCAATAATATGCCTATGGATTTTCCACAAAGGATCTCTTTGAGGTGATGATCAATAATTTTTTTTTCTTTTTCCCCCTCATGTTCTATCACTCCAGGACAATTTTCTTAGATTATTTCTTGCATTATTATGTCAAGGTTCTTTCAGGTAGTCCAATTATTCTTATAATTTCTGTTTTGTTATTTCTTGATCCCTTATAGCTTCACTGGCTTCTTCTTGCCCAGTTCTAATTTTTTTTTTTTTTTTTTTTGCTGAGGCAATTGGGGTTAAGTGATTAATCCCGGGTCACACAGCTAGGAAGTGTTAAGTGTTTGAGACCAGATTTGAATCCAGTTCTGATTTTCAAAGAGTTATTTTCATCTTAAAGACTCTGTATTTCTTTTTCTAGTTGGATAACTTTTTTTATATAATCTTGTTTTTCTTAGATTATTTTTATTTTTTCTCAATGTCTCATTTGATTTTTAAATTCTTTTTTGAGTTCTTTTATAAATTCTTTCTAGACAGGGAGCCATTGAACACTACTCTTTGGGGTAGAAGCAGCTTTTTTTTTTTCACTTCAGTGTCCTTCCCTGAAGATGAAACCTGGTGTTCCTTATTCCTCTAGTTTCTATGGTTGTGCTCTTTCTTCTTTGCCAGGTTTTTTTTTTTTGTATTAAATAAGAAGTATAAGTTTAAGCACTTCTAATCTTGGAGTAGGAGGATGATGGCTCTAGCTTCACTTCAGCCCTCCATCGTCCTGTCAGTCCACAGACAGCAACATCCCTGCTGGTTCCTTCCTGCCCAGGACCATATCTCTGCATCACAGCTGGGCCTGGCATTTTACCTGAGGTTCCCTCAGTCTTCCCAGACTCAGAACCCTAACTCCTGCAGGCTGTACTGGAAATGAAAGTTTCTGTGGTTCCTGCTAAGGCTCCAGCCAAACCCAGTTTGCCCTAGGGTTACCCACTTGGTCTTTGTGTGAAACTAGCCTGTAAATGTTTATATTTCACATGGGCGTCTTTCTTTGAATCTTCTTGGGCTGTCTCTGGAGGACCTCTGTTCTGCCCCAAATTTTGATTTTTCACCAGTCTTTGTTCACTCTGGGTACAAATTTGTTCTGTTTGTGGGGTATATCTGGAGAGTTTGAAACTTACTGACCTAATCTGCCATCCTCCCAGAATCTTCCTCCAACATTTACTATTAAACATTTTCTGCAGCCCTTTTCTGATAAACTTCTATTTAGTTATACTTTGCCAATCTTGTGCTTGTAAATATGCTTTTTGAATCCAAATGTAAGACTTTACACATATTCTGTTTAATGTCATCTTTTTAGAAGGATTCAATCCAATGTTCTAATCTGTCATAATCTTTTTGAATTCATCATCTAGTGTATTAATTATATATCCCTACTGGCTTTTTGTCATATTTCAGATTTGACAATCATCTTCCTTATGCCTTTTTCTAAGCTATTGATTTAAAAAAAAAAAAAAAAGTTAAAAAGCACAGGGCCAAATACTAGGAACTCAACTAGAGTTCTCTTTTCAAGCTAACATTGACTCCTTAGTGGTTACTCTTTGGTTCAGCATTCAACTGGTTCTGAATCAATTTGTATTGTCATGTAGCTAACATATATATAGTTTGACCAGAGAATTGTATGACATTCTTGGAATACTTTGGTAAAATATAAAAAAGTATATCTACAATATTAATGCCTAATAACCTGTTTAAAAAAAAAAAGACAATGACATTGTTCTCACATGAACTGTTTTTTAATGAAACCATGGTGTTTCATTGTGTTATTTCCTAAAGTTCACTAAATATCTTTTTATGAAATTCTAAAAATTTGCAGGGTAGAGAATCAAAGTCAGAATCACTGATTTGTAGTTTATGATTCTCATAGATTTTTTTTTCTTTTTTTGACTCTATTTTCAAGAACTATAAATAAAAGGAACTTCTTCCCCCCTCTTCCAATTTGATACACGGTACCTATACAATAAAAATAGCATATAAATAAAGAGAAATACGCTTTATTCTCTTGGAGAAAAATAGTTTCCCATTTATAATGTATAAGACACCTCTTGCACATTCCTTTGATAAGTCAGAAGAGTTCAATAGCATCCATGTTTCTACTTTACTTGGAGAAAGTCCAAGTACTGCTTGAGAGTGAATCCATTGTGTTGCTTTATGAAGTCATATTTATTGCATATTTATCATTCATAATAAACCTGAGAAAAGCAGACTATTTTTGATTGATTTTCATTTTCTTTGCTATAGCTATAAGCACTAATGTGCTATCAGTCTTTTTGTTTTTGTTTTTAACAGAAACAGTTTAAAATCATCATGTAAATAGTTGGCCTTGATTTGTCTTTCATTATTCTTATTTCTTAAATGTTTATTATGTCCAAGAGGCATAAACGACTTCATTGTTTTCTTACATAGTAAAAACTATATTGAGGTAGCAAAGAACTGGAAATTGCAGGGATGTCCATCAGTTGGGAAATGGCTGGATAAATTGTAGTATATGATTGTGATGGAATACTATTGAACTATGAGAAATTATAAACTTGAGTAACTTAGAAAAACAGATAGATTTGCATGGAATGATGAAAAATGAAATGTGCAGAAATGAGAGCATTGTATATAGTAATAACAATGTTGTTTTAAAAACAACTTTGAATGAATGTCATTTTGACTATTATAAATACCTAAATCAATTAAAAAAGACAAATGAAAAGTCTATAAAGGGGGAAAGTTTATTGAAATTTTAGCTAGCTGATAAGTTGTATTAGGAGTTCTGGTGATAGACATAATGATTCTAGCAACTTTTTCATAGGAAATATGTTTTTGTTTAATTAATATGTTGACACATATTTATAATAACCTTGATTTAACCTTACATTAATAATAAGGATTTTTTCATTAAAATAAAATTAACCTAATGTTGCTATATTATGGGTTAATTCCAATTCAGACCAATTTCCTGACATTTTAAATCCAAAACTGAAATGAAATGAAATACTCATAGGCTCTTGAACAGTAACCAAAGGGACGTTTATGGAACCAGTGAGGAGTCGAGCCAAGATGGCAGATGAAAGGCAGGGATTCACCTGAGCTCTCCTAAAATCCCACCTCAAAATTAATCCAGGAGTAGAAAAACCAGCAAAAGAATGGGATAAAATAATATTCCAGTTCTACAAGTCCCCACCAGGAAGAAGCACAAGGATAGCACAAGACAGAGATAGCATAGTCCAGCACAAGCAGTGCCCTAGTAGATAGTAGCAGGTCTTAGAGGCAACTGAATCAGGAGCTGTGGCTTCCAGAGTTCTCAGCCCAGAGATAATAAGAGGGTTGGACAGAGGAATACAGGGGTCCCTTTGCTGGTACTGGATGCAGAACTCTGTTGCATTGCCCATATGTGGATCTAAGTTGTTGTCTTGCATCAAGGTCCCAGGGTGAGGAGATGCATACCAGAACTTGCAGCCAGAGAAGAACAAGGATGCTGTTCATAATTTCAGTGTAGAAAAGAGTGTTTGAGGATGCTCACAGACCAGAGCAACAATTATACCACCTTGGAAGAACTGAAAGTTTATCACTTCACCCACCCCAGAACTAGCTTTTAAAATAGCTGCACAAAAAACCCTGAAGCTTGGAACAGTGCCCCCTCTACTCCAGGAATAGAGTCCCATTTTAATGTCAAGTTAAAAGTCAAGATTTAAGTTGGAAAAAATGAGCAAACAACAAAATGTAACTTGACCATTGAAAGTTACCATGGTGTCAGGGAAGATCAAAACACAAACTCAGAAAAAGACAATAAAATCAAAATTCTAAATGCAAAGCCTCAAAGAAAAATATGAATTGGTCTGAGCCTTGCCTCCCTCCCCCCAAAAAGGAACTAAATCAAATTTATAAGAATACAAACCATTCCTGAAATGATAAGCAGTCAAAGGATATAAGCAAGCAGTTTTCAGATGAAATATTCAAAGCTATCTATAGTCATAGTTTTTAAAATGCTTTAAATCATTATTGATTAGAGAAATTCAAAATAAAACAACTTTGAAATACCGTCCATACCTTTCAGATTGGTAAATATGACAGAAAAGGAAAATAGCAACTGTTGGAAAGAATGTGGGAAAATAAGACACTAATGCACTGTTGTGAACTGATACAACCATTCTTTAGAGTAATTTGGAACTATACCCAAAATGCTAACAAACTATACATATCCTTTTATCTAGCAATTCTGTTACTGGGTCTATATTCCAAAAAGATAAAGAAAAAAAAAAGGAAAAGGACCTATATGTACAAAAATTTATATCAACTCTTTTTGTGGTAGCCAAGAATTGGAAGTTGAGGGGATGCCCATTACTTGGAGAAGTGGCTGAACAATTTATAGTAAATGTGACAGAATACTATTTATTGTGCTACAAGAAATGATGAGCAGGGTACTCACAGAAAAATCTAGAAAGATTTACATGAACAAATTCAATGTGAAATGATCAGAACCTGGAGAATATTGTATACAGTAACATCAATATTATGTGATGATCAACTGTAAATGATAGCTATTCTCAGCAATACAATTTGGAAGAACTTATGAAGAAAAATGCTGACCACCTTCAGAGAAAGAATTGATGGAATCTGAATGCAGATCAAAACATACTTTTAAAAAACATTCTTTGTTTATTTGGGTTTTTTTTTGTTCTTTTTGGTTTGTATTTTCTTTTACTATGTGACTAATGTGGAGGTGTGTTTTACATGACTGCACATGTATGGCCTATATCAAATTGCTTACCTTCTCAGGAAGAAGGGTGGGGAAGAAAAAAGGAGAAAAACTTGGAACCCAAAGTGGTTTTTGGTTTTTTTTTTTTTATTTTTTTTAAGTGAATGTTCAAAATTGTTTTTTATATCTAATTGGGTAAAAATAAAATACTAAGAAGGAAGTTTATTTAGCTATATCAGGGAAAGGATTTTTTTTTAAGCAAGTTTAATGATGATTTCAGCTAAGGGCAGCTTCCTCCTGATGTTAGTCATGCTGTTGGTCCACTGTCAGAAGCCTCTAAAAATGTAGGTGAAACTACTTTTATACTCAAGAACAGGAAGCTATGCCAACAATGTTAGTCAGTCTTCAAGCCAATCAAATTTCAAATTAGAGTTTTGGTATCTCATGCAGGAAAAAGCTAGTCTTCCAAAAAACTAAGCCCTATTTACATTGAAAAACCTTAGGAAATACAATTTCTATTATAGATATTTAAATTGCATTATGGGGAACATTCCTTCTTTCATTTTACCTTAATGCTTAAATAGGTCTAACCTTAATTTAAGAAATGTCATTGTAAACACCAGAACTAAAGTTATTATATAATCTTGTTTGACTAGGATAGACCTAGTTTTTGATGATATGTACTAGGATAGGGATCCTAGGAAGTGTCCCAAGCAAACCTATTTCTGCTTCATATTCATTCCTGTTCTCCCAACTACAATTGTAAAGCCTACAAGTATTTTTCTGAATTATTATATTAAATGACAATTAAAATTATTTCAGAAAACACTTATCAAATATCTAATTTATGCAGGGGCCATATCTATATTCTATTTCATAGACTTCAAGTAGTTTCAACCACTAGAGTATCATGAAATTTCTAGAGGACTGTTACTCCATCCAGAATGCTAGACTAACAGAGGGGACATGACTTACCCAGTTAGTTAAGACAACCTTTGCAATCTGATTTCTCAGTCTATCAATGCAGCAAATCAAATGGAAAAGTTGAAATGTTATAGAAACAGGCACATTGGCAGTAGAAAAAAAAAAGGAAAAAAATTAAGTCCAACAATAAATGAGAGAAAATTTATAAAAATATATAAAAATATTTATACCCTTGGAAATGGCTGGCTCTTTCTCCCATGTAGTGATACTGATGGCTACACAGGGAAAAGTCATTGTTATATTTTCAGTCACAGCATCTACTTCTCAGAAAAATATAAATTAAAGCCTTAATTTATTGCTTTGTTGATTTTCTAGACTCAAGAAAGTGATGAAGAAAATGTTATTCATGTAGATTAAATCTTAAGTGTATTGTGTACACATTTTTTAAAAGAGACATTTATAATAATTTACCATCACACCATTGTTTAAGGAGTGACATTAAGTCTCCGCATAAAAGCACTGATGTGAAATAAACTATTCCCAAATGATCCTTTTTAAATGTGCACCGTTGCCCATCAATCATTTGTTACATGCAAAGATTACATATAGGATTAAAAATATGACAAGAGAATGAACACAAAAATCATGGAACAATCAAGCAGTTATATGTAATAATTACATCTTTATCAGAATGTTGCACGAAATTATTTGGCAGAACCAGTAAGAATTCAAATAGAACCCAAGTATAAGTTATATGTACCTTTAGTGAGTAATCTAGGGCACACTTGAGGGATTGCAATAGCTATTGTAACCTATATTGGCTCATGTCCTGCCTTCTGTATGTTTACAGAAAGACTGTCCCTTTACCATTAACTAGCAAGGTGTAGAGCTACTCCAGCCTCTAATAATAATAACATTAACTAACATTTTTATAGAGTGTTTAAGATTTGCAAAGTACATATGTAAAGTGGGAAGGAATACTCATCAAGAAGGATCCAGTCCTGGAAGCATACAAAGGGAGCTCTGTCTGGTTTTAACCTACATAGATGTTTGGGGAATTCATTTAGAAAAGTGTGTAATGATGAAGCCCTGCCTCTAATTCAGAGCATGAACAAATATTTTGCGGCTGTTTCCTGTCTGCCTACAAAACCAGTGAAGAAAAGCTTTTTTTTTTAGTGATTGCTGCCCTAGAACTCAGTATATATTGCAAAGGCACTAACTGGACATATTAATCATTCTCTTCCTTGTAGCAAATGAGGCAAGAACTGTTATGGGCTCCCTGGACAGGGGAGAAGCCTTGAATTCTCCTTAACTAGATGCCATGTGATCTGAAATCTATTTTGTAGCTATGTTGCTCCTGCCCTTTTAGGACATTTTGGAACATATTTTTTTTTCCTATTCTTTGATGGAGAACAATTGGACATAAAATAACTATGTCAGGTTTGGAAGATTAAAAGATCTAGCAAAATGTGCCAGCAGCTGTAACTACTGTAAGCCTGATGGAAAACTTTCTAAAACCAGCCATTATGGATCAACTTCACAATGAGACTTTGTGTCCTGTAAGCAGGGGAGTGACTGTCCATTGGTTGTGCCAAATCCACAAATGATTTGGTGAAGTGAATGCTTTGTAGCAATCTCTAAAAGTGTGAGTCTGTTCTTCCCAGGGACCAAGGTGGTAGAGGACAAAGACAGTTGAGGTCAGAAGAAATGTTTTGGAGTTTTGGTTCTTGCTGTATTTTTTTAATAAATTTGCTTTAGTAAAAGTTAATTAATACTAATTGCTTATTGATTCATTGGATTGAACATACCAAAATGGGATGCTGTGACTGAAAATATAACAATAAGTCCTTCATGGTTGATTTGAATATTCATATTACTCAGAATAACTTAGTCATTCACAGTTATTGTTCAAACAACAGTGCATTGTATACAGTGTTCTCTTGATCTGTTTATTTCACTCTGCATTATTCCATGGAAGTCTTTTCATGTTTTTCTAAAAATCAACTTGCTCAGCAAATTTCAGAAAAATCTGAAAAGAATTACATGAACTGATGTAAAGTAAAAAGAACCAGAACATCATATATAGTAATAGCAACACTTTACGATAATCAGTTATGAATGACTTACCTCTTCTACAATCATCCAAAACAATTCCAAGACTCATGATGCAAAATGGTATCCATATCTAGAGAAAGTACTGATGGAAGTGAAGCATATTATTTTTGTTTTCTTTATCTTTTTCATGTTTCTTTTCCCTTTTTTTCTATTTCTTCTTTCACAAAATGACTAATATAGAAATATGTTTTGTATGATTGCACATATGTAACCTATTTAAAATTCTTGCCTTTTTAGGGAGGTAGAAGGAAAGGGAAGGAGGGAAAAAAATTTGGAACTCAAATTTTTAAAAAATGAATGTTAAAATGTCTTTACATGTAATTGGAAAAAATAAAATGCTTTTAAAGAAATCAGATCAAATCAATTTGCTCATCATTTCTTATAGCACCAAGTATTCCATTACAATTATATATCATAATTTATTTAGTTATTCCCAATTGATGTACATTCTTGCAGTTTCTAATACTTATTATTAAGTAATTAATTTAAAAAGCTGCTATAGATATTTGAGAACATATAGGTTCTTTTCCTTTTTCCCTGATCACCTTGTGAATCAGACCTAATAATAGTATTTCTGGATCAAAGGGTTATACAGAGTTTTATAATTCTTTGAGCATAATTCCAGATTGCTCTTTAAAATAGATCAGTTTATAACTTCACCAACAATGAATTAGTGCCCTAATTTTTTCACATACCCTTCAATATTTGTCATTTCCCCCTTCTATCATTTTAACCAATCTGATAGGTATGAGAGGATACCTTAAAGTTGTGTAAATTTGCATGTCTCTAATCAATAATAATTTAGAGCATTTTTATGTTACTAAATTTAAATTACTAAATTACTATATTACTAAATTACTAACTTTGATTTCTTCTTCCAAAAATTTCCTGTTCATATCCTTTGACCACTTAGCAATTAGAGAATGACTTGTATTCCAAAAGTGTCCATATTTATATTCCATAATTCTCCCTCTTATTTATTAATAAATTCTATCCATAAATCTGATAGGTAGTATGTTCTATGCTCCTCTTATTTTTCTTACAGTGGAGCAGAAAAGGATTAGGCAGTTTTCTTTTGCTTTTTGCTGAGGCAATTGGGGTTAAGTAACTTGCCCAGGGTCACACAGCTATGAAGTGTTAAGTGTCTGAGACTAGATTTGAATTCAGGTCCTCCTGACTTCAGGGTTGGTGCTCTATCCACTGCACCACCTAGCTGCCCCTGGATTAGGCAGTTTTCAAAGATTTAGTGTATAGCACTGAATTTACTCAACCCAGACCATAAATACTGGCAAATATCAGGATTGATTTGATGAAAATGATGGAGAAATTCAGAAACTATTAAATGAAACACAAGAACTCCGCAAGATTTATCAGTAATATAATTCATCCATCTATAAGAAGGCAGTGAGAGCCTGGTGTTACACTGGGGCCAGAGAGTTTGGGTGGGGGTTCTAGTTGCTCATCTGCTACTGGAATGGGATTCAAGGCTTTCATCACTGACTTGCCCTGGGGTTTTGGTCCTCCTTTTAACTTGCTGAGGCAAAGCCTGTTTTTGTCTCGCCCGGACACTGCCTGCTCTGGAGTATGCTCCTCTTTTGCCCAAATAAGATAGATATTTCTTGCTGACCTTCCAAGTTGTCTGGGGCTACAAAATTATTTCACACCATCTTTTTGTTAATTCTTTTGCCCCAGAATTCATTTTGAGTCACTATTTTATAGTTGTTTGAGGGTAACTATGGGATTATTCAGGTGATTTCCTGCTTACTTCACCATCTTGGCTCCTAGAAATCCTCCATTGGCTAGAATAGTCTTTAGGAATCCTTGGTTACCTCTGTGCTTTGATGAGGCATCAGCGTAGGACCTTTCTAGGTCATTTGTTCTAATTAACTCTGAGAAAATAAGTAGAAGAGAAAGATTACTTCTGTTCTCAAGGAATTTATATTCTAATGTTGAAACATCACACATAAGAAATTTCAGTTGCTGATGCTGAGTGAAATCAGCAGAACCAGGAGAACATTATACACAGCAACAAGACTATATGATGATCAATTTTGATGGACATGGTTCTCTTCAGCAATGATGTGATTCAAAACAGTTCCTATGTTCAGCGATGAAGATAGTCATATACATCCAGAGAGAGGCCTGAGGGAACTGAGTGTGAACCACAACACAGCATTTTAATGCTTTCTGTGAATATTTCCATGCATTTTGTTTTCCTTCTTAGGTTGTTTTTTTCTTCTTCTCTTTCTAGATCTGATGTTTCTTGTGCAGTAAGATAACTGTATAGATATGTATACATATATTGGATTTGTCATATAATATAACATATATAGCATATATTAGATTACCTGTCATCTAGGGGTGGGGGGTGGGGGAAAGGAGGGGAAAAGCTTGGAACAAAAAAAAAAGTTTTGCAAAGGTCAATGTAGAAAAATCACTCATATGTTTTGTAAATAAAAAGCTTTTAATTTAAAAAGAAAAGAAAAGAAAAGAAATTTCAGTTGCAAGTCAAATGAAAAGAACCAGTGATCATTAGGGTTCAGTGGCAAAATAAAAGTTAATTAGCATTTTTAGTGTAATTTCCATTGATAAAATAATATCTGTTTCTGATTTTAAACAACTTGATAATGCCAGACTTTGGTAATGAGAACTTTGATTCCTGGTTTTTCAGTAGCTATAGCTGCTGAGAAGGCAGGGGCTCCAGAACCTGAAGAAACAATGGCTAAACCACATCTCTAAAAGGGTTTGTTCCCCTGGCTTAAGGGAAAGTTGGACTGTATGGGTAGGACTGTTATACAGGGATCAAGGTCTTCTGTTGTCTTCATACAGGTCTGAGGGAAAGTGATAATAATTGAAGCAGTTGTGCTTATTTGAACTACGTGGCATACACCACTTATTTTGTCTCTTTTAGAGTACCTTGCTGCTTTAGTTAGACTGACTTGCCTATGCTATTGCTCACCAGTAGTGAGGAATCAAACTCTCCTCAATAAAAGCATTCTGGAGGCTGAAATGGTAGGGTGACTTACATCACCTTTTTAAACTGTGCAACCTCCATGAAAGCAGGGACCTTGTGTTTGCTTAATGGTGTACTTCCTGAGCATCCAATAGAGTGTTCCACTAGTTAGCAGATGCTTAGTAAATATTTGTTGAGTTTTATTTTCCCCAATAAAATGTAAACTGTTTTTGTTTTTGTATCTCTAAAACCTATATGCATGTGCAGTGTTAAGAAAAGTGAATTGGTTGATTGATTTATTCAGGGCAAGGAATATTTCTAGCACAATTCCTATCTGCTTAATAATCGTTTAATAATAAATGCTGAGTTGGATTTAACTCAATTCAATGTAGTTGATCTAATCTGATGTAACTCCTAATCCAAGTAACAAAAGAGCTGAAATTAGATTGTGTATATATTTTTGTGAGTTATAGTTCCCTGGTATATATTTTAGTATGATAAATACAAAAAAGTACATATATATATATTGGTTTGTATATTTAGTAATTAAAAAGCTGAGCAATTGATTTATCAAACTACTATTATTTCTCCTCACACAGTACTGGCTGGATCCTGCAAAAACCCTTGCAGAGCACAAAGAACTGATAAACAGTATGTATTCAATTTTTGTAATTTATCATAGCATGATCTGAAAATCATATTAAAATAATGGTATAAATTGTAATAATAGATAACTTTTTGAAATGAATAATTAATCCACCTTCAGTGAGCTGTGCTATTCCCTTGGATAAAATGGCTTATTTTCTTGGTAGATTTTTGGCCTGGTAGCATATAAGTACCATTTTTTAACTGTTTAAATTTTAAATATTGCTTTTAAATTAGAGTCAGAAAGCCTGGATCTGTATCTTAAAAGAAAAAATATAATTTGTCATTTGAATTCTAACAAGTTAGATTTCCCTAGAGTATAAGTTAAAAACCATTCCTCTTTCACATCAATAAGATGTCAGTCTGGTCTCTGAGATAGTAATTTACTAAGTGGTTCCCTTTTAACCTAGAAAGGATCATATACCATCAGAGTGTTTGACTTCCTTCAGAGAACAGCTAATATACTCACGAATAGTCTTTGAAAAATAGTTATACAAATAATATTATGGATCAGTGTGTAACTAAGATTGTCTAGTGATATTTTTTGTGTCATCTCCCAGATTTTTAAAGAAGGAATACAATAACATGTTGTATGTATATGTGTGAGTGGATGTATGCATAAGTGTGTTTATGGGAGGAGATCTCAATGGATTGAGAAAATTTATTGCTAAACATACCAAGGAGGTCATTGATAAGAAATTTACCATTTGCACCAAAATATTTAGAGCAATACTTTTTTATAATAGCAAAAACCTGGAAATGGAGTAGATACCTATTGTTTGGGGAATGGCTAAACAAATTGTGATACATGAATGTGACAGAATATTACTGTGCTGTAACAAACCATGAAAATAATGAGTACAGAGAAGTACAAAAAGATCTACATGAATTAATGCAGAGTGAAGTAAACAGATGCAAGAAAACAACATACACAGTAAATATAACCATACAAATGGAAAGTGAGACAATTAAAAGGGATTGTTGCAAATATACAAAGAACAAACATGGAATCCAAGGAAGAAATATAAGATTATACCTCCACCTCCACCCCATTCTTTTTCAGAGGTGGGAGGGCCATAGCTATGGAAATTTGCATATATCTTCAAATTTCTGTTTATTAATCAGCTTTGATAATTTTTTTCCTATTCTTTTTAAAAAAGGTATTATTTTTTATGTGTATTCCCTAGTTGGGGAAAAAGCGAAAGAAATTCTGAAGATGTAAAAATTTTTAAAAATCATTAAATTTTCTCTTTTAAAAAGAAATTCTGGCATAGCAAGCTCTTTCTAATATGATAAAATACCTAATACCAAAAGCTAGCATTATAATGCTACATATTACATAATTACATAATACAATAAGGAAATACCAGACACTTTCTCAATATATAGAGAAACTATACCATTCTATACTATAATACCATTCTAGACAAGACAAATAATATTAATAAGACAAGGGAAAGAATTTAAAAGTATAGATAAGCAATGATGAAATAAAACTTTCCCTATTTGGACATAATTATTTTTAATGTGTTTTAAGTTATCAGAAAAGAAACTAAAACAATAGCTTCAATAAAGTTACAAATCACAAAATAAAGCCAAAGAAATAGCATCATTTTTAGATAATAACAAAATCCAGGAGATAAATATAAAAGTAGAAATTCAAGTTATAATAACTATAAAATGCATGAAATACTTGGGAGTCAGTCCACCAGAGAACATTTAATACTTGTCATATAGATAACAATTATAAAATATTCCTTAGTATAATAAAGACCAACTTAAAATTCCTTAATTCAAGGAATAATCATTGTTTGTAGTTGAAACTTACTAATAATATGAAATTAACAATGCTATCAAAATTATTTTACAGATAAGTGATGTATCAGTCAACCTAACAGTTAAAATAATATCTAAATTAATTTGGAGAAACAAAAGAGCTAGAATATCAAGGGAAATAATAGGAGGGGGAGGTAAAAATAAAAATGTAAAGTATTTCCAGATTTCAAACTATGCTATAAAGCAGCAATTATAAAAACCTTCAAATTTGTTTCTTTTAAAAACAGAAAATTAGATTAATAAAAGAATCTGAAATAATTCAAACCAATATTTAGTAAACCCCAAACATGAACTGTCTTGGAAAGAACTTTCTATTTGATGAGAACTACCATGAAAACAGAACAATGAAAGAAATTAGATTTAGAACAGTATTTTGTACAGAACAGCTAGATGACACAGTAGAGAAAGCACTGACCCTGAATCAGGAGGACCTGAGTTCAAGTGTGGCCTCAGACCCTTACCACTTACTAATTGTATGACCTTAGGCAAGTCACTTAACCCCAATTGCTTCACCTCCCCCCAAATTTTTTTAGAATATTTTACAATAAATTCAAAATGAATACATGACCTTAGAATTAAAGATCAAGTAGTAGGGAACAAATTCTTAACCAAAGGATAAGAAAAGCACAAAATATAAAATTGATAATTTTGATGACACAAAAGTAGAAACTTGTTTGCATGAACAATCTTAGTATAAGTAGAATAAGAAGGGAAGGAAAAAGCTTTCTAATGTCTCTGAAAAGGGCCTGATATCCTGGAATAAAGGCAATTAAGAAATATATGATCCAAGGCTAATTACTTCAGTGGTCAAAAGAAAATAACAAATATTTCCCCAAAACCTTTAAGAATAGATAGTATTTTCCACAACACCAATAAGAGAAATTCAAAACATCCCTTAAGTTTTATGTCACACCTAATGAATTGGCAAGGATTTAAAAAAAAAAAAAAAAAAAGGAAAATACTTAAGACTGCAGGGGTTGTGGAAAAACAGGCACACTAATGTGTCATTTGCAAGACTATAAATTGCCTAACCTTTCCATGAAGCAATTTAAAATTATGTGAAGACTTTCAGCAGGGCCATAAACTTTGATTCAAAGATTCTATTGCTAGCTATATATCCCAAAGAAGTAAATGACAAATAAAAAAGGTCTGATATCCACACAGTATTTATAGTAATTGTGTGTACAAGTGTGTTAGTGAAGAGATGGAAACAAAGTAACTGCTAATTTATTAGGAGTAGTTAAATAAACTTTGATACATAAATGTAAGGAATTGTTATAACACAATTGGAAAAAAAAAAAAAAAAAAAGATGAACATGTAAATATAGTGGAACTAGCACAACCTGATGGGAAGGAAAGTAAGCTTGACCAGAAAAATAAAATGTTCTGTGAAACAGTTGAAATTGGATGCTGTGAAATTATAATGACCAAAAAGATCTTTCCCCCATACTTAACATAACTGAAGTACATAATTGAGTACAGAATATTGTATTTAATATTGGACTGTTCTGATACTTTTTTACTTGCTAATTTAAATTTTTTTTAAAAAATTATTATACTAAAAGATGGCTTTATGGGAGAAGGAGAGAATACAGTGGAAAATGTAAGTGATATAAAAATAAAAGACAGTAATAAAAATTATTTTTAAAGTTGTAACAAAAACATTTTTGCTAAGATGAGTACTTAATTTTTATTAATTTATTTAAACAAGAAAACTTTGATTAGTATCTAAATAAGTAAATTCAGTCAGACCTGAATTAAGAAATTGAGTTATAGTATAGCATTGCTTATCCTGCAGATGATTCTAATTGCTCTCTACAAAAATATAACATTAATATTCAGAAAAATCTTCAGATCAACGAATCTATCAGACAATAAATATCATGTCCCTCATTACCTATATAATAACTGGGTTCCACTCTATATCAGAAATTTGCCATTCCTTATCCTGCCTGTGTAAAATACAATCTCTAACTTCTCTCCTTTTCTATCTCATCTCCATCTTTTTCTACCCATTCATTTGTGGAACAGAAGTATTCTGTATGTTATACATGACTGATAAGAATTTTATTCTTGGACTTTTTTATAACATAAATAATTTAAAAATTATTTTCTTGCCAATTGTATTAAAATTTAAAAGGACTTACTTATGTCATTTTTTATTGATTCATGATTCTTACAAGAAAATTATAAAGCTTTAAAACTATTTGATAAGATTACATAAAAATTAGTAAATAACTTTTTGTTCAACATTAAATAATTTGAACATTGGGTAGGACTAGGTTTCTGAAAAGTTATAAGTAGATTGGAATGGCATGTGCATAAAAAGCTTTATAAGGTACTACATAAGAAGACTAAAACATTATACATATTCAATTATTATGGATAGCTTTATTTTTTAAATTTTTAAAATTCTTTTCCCCCCCTTTTAGCTGGTCCTCCATATACATTTTATTTTGGCATCAAATTTTATGCTGAAGATCCCTGTGAATTGAAAGAAGAAATAACCAGGTATAATATTAACATTATTTTTCAACTGTTACATGTAAGGAATCTAGACTATGCTTATCTTGTTTGTTCTTCTAGAGAGCTTGACATTCTACACAGGCCTATGGGAAGGCTAGATAATGCTACACTGAAGGATGATAAGAAGTTGACTTTTCCATGGGAAACATAGCTACCTTTTGGCAGAACAGTGTGAAAATCAGTTATCCACCTTTCAATACCATTTCCCAGAATGAGTTCTAGTCATAATTTGGATACTATGCTCAATTAGCTATGTATTCATTAATCTTTTCTATTTCATACTACCCTCATTTACCAGGATCTGTTGTACTATTTATATTTAACATATATAGAACTATGTTACCATTTTTATTTATCTTTTTTTTTATCAAGTCAAATGAAAGACAATCTCTCCCCTCAAGTAACTTACCTTCTAATAGAGGAAGACAATACATAAAAGGAAGCTGAAAGGGATAATGTAAAAATTGGATTTAGTCAACAATTTGGTTCTTTGCTTTGCATATTTGTTACAAAGGAAGGCTTCCATTTGGGGGACAGGGAAAGGTAGGTTAATAGGTAGTGCTAGAAACAAAAAATAAAGCATCAATAAAGCATTTTAAAAGTACATAATATAAAATAAAAATAGAGAATTTTAAGTGGATTCATGAACTTTTATATGAGGGAAAGAAGTCAGTCTAGACAATTATTTACCCTCTTAAAGTAATTGATATGATACTCTGTTATCTTCACTAGATGAAAATGTCTGTCAGTAAGTCAATCAAAGTATCTAGACTAAATTTAAAAAAAAAATCCTTGAAAGCCATTAGATGTACTCTTTTTTAATTAACAAAGAGAATAGGAATAAAGATTGGACATGTGATCTCGTTGACATAGGTAACACCCATATGTGGAAACTCTCTCTATAAATATATATTTTCACTATCTCTGTAAATTATATCAGAATATTCGTGAAAGAACTGAGAGAGTAAATGATTTTGCCCACAAACATGGGATTTAATCCTAGATTTTCCTGATGTCAAAATTAACTTATATGTATGAGTAATGATCTCTTTCCATGCTCTTATAAAATCTGGAGACTGGGTTTGGCTTGTTTTTTTATTTTTTTATCAATATTTTGTTTTTACTTTTCAAACTTTTAAAGATTATTCCTTATTTTTTGCAACAAAATAAAAGATAAGTAACATTAATACCTAATATGAAAGCATGTGACATTCCATGTCTGTAGCATCTCCCCCCTATTTCTCTCAAAAATCAACAGAAAAATCTATTTTTCTCTACCTCCCATTCTAAATCTCATTGGAAAAGTAAAGGAAAGAAAAGACAAAGCAGGGCAGGATGGGCATAGTAGGGCAAGATAAGGTCCTTTGTGTATAATTATAAATTGCTTTCCAAATGTTTGGATCTATTCTCATGCCAGCGATAATGTATCAAAGTGTCTCGAATTGATTCTGTGTAATTTGATCCTTCTTGCTGATAAACTTGCATGTAAGATATGGTTAAATCATTATTCACACTAATTGGGATTAAGGTATATATACCTTAATCCCAATTAGTGTGAATAATGAATCCCCTGAAAAGGGAGCATTATTTGAATTCACAGTTTATATTTCTACTGGATAGGGGAAAAATTACATAATTATAACCTCAAATAGGATAAATTTGAATACATTTGACCAATTCACAGGATTTATTATTCATACTTTAATCAGGTCTTAGCTATATGCCTACATCCTACAGGAAAGTAATTTAATGTAAGTAAAACTTGTTTAATATTATCACAACTATGAAAGTCTAAAGCTGTAAATATATGCATTTTCATTGATTTTTCTCCTTTGTTTCTTTTTTCTTTCTTTTTTTTCTTTTTTTTTTTTAGATATCAATTTTTTTTGCAGGTAAAGCAAGATGTACTACAAGGGCGCCTGCCCTGTCCAATCAACATTGCTGCTCAGCTGGGAGCATACGCTCTCCAATGTAGGTACCAGTAGTCAGTATTATGATACATCTTTTCCCATTTTGTGGGGGACAAAGTAGTACCTCAGAATTGTTTTAATTTTTTTTCACTTCATGATACTTCTCTTAATTTTTATATTTATTTCCCTTAGTTTTTGAGTTCTGAAGAAAATAGTTTCATTTCTAGCACTTTTTAAAAATATTGTTTGAGCACACTTTTCTCCTTTGTTTTCCCACTGCTTCTTTTAGTTCATGTTACCACTGGCATTTTATAAATCTCCCTAAGACCTTTTATATAAAATTGATGTAGCTAATTATAAATCAATATCAGTTCACTACAGTAAATTAGAGTTTGAGTTAATCTAAATTATTTTATTAAAATATAAAAACTAAATTTCTTCTAAAATGAAATAATGTTTTATTTATTAGGCTTCATTCATTTATACATTTTTTTTTTTTTGGCTGAGGCAGTTGGGGTTAAGTGACTTGCCCAAGGTCACACAGCTATTTATACATTTTAAAACGCCTATAATGTGCCTGATACTATGGTAGGTTTTAGGGATACATATTAAAAGCAAAACAATATATGCTTTGAGGGAGCTTATTCTTTTGGGGAAAAACAACATGAACACAGAAAAATAAATATGCAAATGTATAGTACATATATATATTTACACAAATACACATATTTGATACAAAGTACTTTCAGGGGGATTACATTAGTCACTAGGGGAATCAGAATAGATTTGCTATATATGAGAGATTTCAAAGGAATAAAGCTTTCAAGGAAGTTAGGAAAGCTGAGATGTTGAGGTAAGGAGGGAAATTGTTTCAAGTATAGGGACCTGGACAAAGACACAGAGAAAAGAATATTGTGTTCTGGAAAGAAAAAAGTTTGCTTGCAGTATAAAAGGGGCAGCTAGGTTGGATAATGGATAAAATGTCATGCCTAAAGTCAGGAATAACCAAATTCAAATCTAGTCTCGGACACTTAATTTCTATGTGACTAAGCAAATCACTTAATTTGTTTGCCTCATTTTCTTAATCTGTAAAATGGGTTACTAGCATCTATCTTCTAGGGTTTCAAATGAAATAATAATAATAAAATGCTTAGTACGCATCTGGCACATAGTAAATATATAAATGTTAGCTATTGCTATTTTTCTTATGTAAAGAGTGTGAAGGAGAGGAATATGCCTAGAAAGATGAACTGAAACCAGATTGTAAAAGACTCTGAAGCCAAACAAAAGAGTTTCTATTGTTGAGAATGAGAAGGACTCTGAAAATGAAATATCTAAGTGAAAATAAACATAAACTTTGATTTAAACTTTCTTATTTGAATTATTTTTGTTTGCTGTTTTGGATAAACATTTTTGTAAGGTGTTTTATACATCTTCCTGCCTTCTTAAATCACATGTACAAAACATATTTATCATTTTTAATGGTTTAGAGTAATAACCAAGAACATTATTTAACATTTCCTTGTGTTTTATTATTACTTCTTTTTTCTCTGAAGCTAACTTTCTTTCTCACTGTTTCATCTTGCCTTTGTTGTCTGCTGCCTTCTATCCTATTATTACCTCTAATTTCTGCCCTAGTTTTTTGGCCTTTTTTGTTGTTGTTGTTGTTGTTGATTGCTGCTTCTACTGCTCTAATACTCTTTATAAATTTTTTTTCTGTTTCCTGTTTTTCTCTTATTGCCTCCTTTCTCTTTAAGCTTCTCCTCTGCTTTATATTTGTTTAAGTAAAAGGCCCTCCCTATTCAAAAATCAGCTTCTTTTCCTTCTAATTAGTGAAGTGACTGATTATATTTCATTGTAGGTAATCTCCAGTCTTTGGCTATTTTCTTCATTGCTTGTTTTTCATAATGTTTTCTGAGAATGTAGAATAGGAGTTTATTGTATAATTTAAAAAATTCATGAATCCTGATTATCCCCCTCCCAATTAGTTTAAATAACTGACATTTTAATTTGGTTAGGGAAACACAGGTATTGATTGAAATGTGACAATAAATTATAGAAGAGGGAATACATTTACTTACAAAATTCCTGAAATATGTGTAAAACATTGAGAATTTGATAGTGAACTTGTAGTAATATGCTTCAAAGATACCTCTGTTTATAAATTCTTTGATTAATAATGAATTTTTGTAATTGTCAATATGACCAAATATATCTGTAATCAGTTACTATGTAAATCACTGGAACTATGTCATTGGTTAAATCATATTTACTTGTATTAGCGTTACTATTATCTTGGATGAACAATGAGCATAGTCTTTATTTGTGATACCCCATAACATTTTCTTTTTTTTTTTTGCTTTTTGATGAGGCAATTGGGGTTAAGTGACTTGCCCAGGGTCACCCAGCTGGGAAGTGTCTGAGACCAGATTTGAACTCAGGTCTTCCTGACTTCAGGGCTGGTGCTCTAACCACTGCGCCACCTAGCTGCCCCCCCCCATAACATTTTCAACAGTTTTCTGTGTATATATGTGACTGGCTCATCTAGAGTAGAAGAGGAGCAAGAATAAATTGAGATTGGGAAAGAAGAATAAAGAGAAAATTATTGCTATATAGAAATCTGGCAAAATTCACAGAATCAAAGGGTAATAGATAAGCTGATAAGATAGATAAGTTGATAAGACCCTCCAAAGCTCTCCAGTATATACCAGAAGTAAAGATCAGAGATGAGATTATGCACTTGTGAACTCTGACTTCTGGATTCAATGCTAATTCTAACATGCCAAGAGTTAAATGACTAAGGTTCTTCTTTTCAGTTTTTTTCTTTATTCATCTCCATGGAGTTGTAAATAGCATTGTATTTAATCTTAGAGAATTGTCATTCAGGATGATATGAGTGAGTCAGGGTCAAACATGTCCCATATGATAATGTGTATATCCAGAATATGCTGAGCAAGATTTTCAAAAACTTTTTCTAGTGTATTGTCTTTAAATTTCAATGGCTTACTATTTTTTTTTAATGTGTTTGGTTTTTTTTCCTCCTGAAGCAACTGGGGTTAAGCGGCTTGCCCAGGGTCACACAGCTAGGGAATGTTGAGTGTCTGAGACCAGATTTGAACTCAGGTCCTCCTGACTTCAGGGCTGGTGCTCTATTCACTGCACCACCTAGGTGCCCCCAACTTGAGATTTTTTTAAGTCATTTTCATATGAATTTTAAAAAATAATAATATATTTGAAGGAAACAGCTGAACAACCTGACAAAAAGCTTTTTTGTTGTTGTTATGTTCCCAAATTAGGAGCAGATTAGAAAATGACATTTTTTCCCTTTATTTTTAGCTGAACTTGGAGATTATGACCCATATAAGCACACTCCAGGGTATGTGTCTGAGTACCGATTTGTTCCAGATCAAAAGGAAGAACTTGAAGATGCCATAGAACGAACACACAAAACTCTAATGTAAGAAATAATGTATAAATCATATAAACAATTAGTTTATAGAATAGGAAACCTGTGTCTGTATGTGTATACTACTATCATGACAAGTTACTCATCCATATTTTTAACTGCTAAAATTCCTTTCTTTGCATTATTTTTTGCTTCTTTTCTTAGTATAAATGTTTGCTATGCAATATTTTATAATCATCCCATAAATATCTTTTTTTTTTTTTTCTGAGGCAATTGGGGTTGACTGACTTTCCCAGGCTCACATAGCCAGGAAGGGGTATAAGGGCTATGTGTCTGAGGTCACATTTGAACTCAGGTCCTCCTGACTTCAGGGCTGATGTTCTATCCAGTGCTCCACCTAGCTGCCTCATATAGCTTATATTTTGAAAGAAGCAATATAGCCAGAAATAGGGCCATAATTTCCTTACTCTATGAAGATATACATCAGCAGAATAGGAACTTTTGAGAGTATCCATGCTCTTGATCAAAATTATGAGAAAAGGCTTGTGAATTGAAGTTATAATTGTTATATTTGTTTTGGTTAAATCTTCTTTACAAATTAACTTTGTTAATTAATGAGGAATCTCATTTACTAAAACCTTCTTAGGTATTATTTCCTTCTAAATTTCACTTTATTAATATCTATTAAAGCAAAAATAATTGTAGGATCAATTTTTAACTATTTTGTATCTTCCAGAGGTATACTTTGGTTCTTTTGAATGGTATACTACACAATTACTTCATAAACTTTCTATCTCCACCAGAGTCAGTAATATAATTCATAAGAAGCCAAACAGTCCATTTTCCTTTATGGAAGGAATTTTTAATTTTTATAATCCTATGACAATCCAGTGAAACCTAAAGATGCCTCCTTAAAATAATATTTTCAAAAACATAAAATAAAATGAAAAGAAATTAATTTTATTGAAAGCAGTTATCAAATTTTAAATTCATAGATTTCAGAGTAATAACCATTGCAAAGGAAGCTGGTATATATAATGTGGGTGATATAGACTCCAAATGATGGTAGGCACAAAAAGTTGAGATTTGGTCATGTGAAGAATTCACAGCGGCCATTCTCTTTGGTAAAAGGTAGATTTATTTAGGGAGGAGATGTAGACAAAATGAAGGGATGCAATAGACTGGTAATGGTAAAAGATTTAATATAGCAATGTGATGAAAATTACCCTTTGGTCAGAAAAGGAGAATTTAGTACTTTGGGGAATATATAGTATTGCATGCTCTCTTCTATGCTTCCAGTGAAAGAGACAAAATTGAGTTTGAAAATTTTTGAAGTAAAATTATAAATTTCATGTCAAAATAGAATCCAGTCTAGATGTAGGCAGAAGGGGTTACATTAAAACAATGGAATCCATTTGTGTTGATCTTGTAAAAATTTACACATTTTTTTCTATTTTGGCTTTTTTTGCTACTGTAGTTTCAGTCAAAGTGATCCCAAAACAAAAATGTAAAACATGTTCTTTTTAGTGTCACTGAACAGGAAAAAAGGAGAAGTTAAACATTTATAAAGCTCAGGCAAGAGAAAATACTTTCTCTAACTGCAATGAGTTTTTAGGATATCATCATTATTGTCATCAAAAAGTATTTATTCTCTAATTCAGTTTGGTAATATAAACCAGAAAAAATAGAAAAGTGCTTATTTATTCTCACTGGAGTACACATATAGAATGATGAGCTGAAATTGTGTATTTATGTGTGTTCTAGAACCATATATCAGATCAGGTGAACAGTCCTCATATTCTTGTTTCTTGGGGGAGAGGAAAGCTTAATTAAGATTCAAAGATTCATAGAAGCCAATATACTTCCAAATTAAATAGGTAGAAGTAGATAACTAGTATTCTTTTTTAAAATTAAAGCTTTTTTATTTTAAAAATATATACATGGATAATTTTCACCCCTACACAATCTGGTTCTAATTTTTTTCCTCCCTTTCCTCACCTCCTCCCCTAGTCAGCAAGTGATCCAATATATGTTGAGCATGTGCAATTCTTCTATATGTATTTCCACAAATATCATGCTGCTCAGAAAAATCAAATCAAAAAGGGGAAAAAAATGAGAAAGAAAAAAACAAAATGCAAGCAAACAACAACAAAGAGTGAAAATACTATCTTGTGGTTAACATTCAGTTCCTACTGTCCTCTCTCTGAGGGCAGATGGCTTTCTTCATCCCAAAACAATTGGAACTGTTCTGAATCAACCTCATTGTTGATGAGAGCCATGTCCAAAGGAATTAATTATCGTATAATCTTGCTGTTGTTGTATATAATGATCTCCTGGTTCTGCTAATTTCACTTAGCATTAGTTCAGGTAATTCTCTCCAGGGTTCTCTCAAATCATCCTGCTGATCATTTCTTATAGAAAAATAATATTCTATGTTATGGAATATTATTGTTCTATAAAAAACAACCAACAAGATGATTTCAGAGAGGCCTGGAGAGACTTGCATGAACTGATGCTGAGTGAAATTAGCAGAACCAGGAGATCATTGTACATGGCAACAATAAGACTATACAATGATCAAGCAAGATCAATACAGCAAGATAACTGCATAAATATATATACACATATTTGATCTGTCAAATATTTTAACATAATTAACATGTATTAGACTTCCTGCCATCTAGGGGAGGGGGTAGGGGATAGAAGGGAAAATTTTATAACAGAAAGCTTTGCAAGGGTCAATGTTGAAAAATTACCTATGCATGTTTTGCAAATAAAAAGCTTTAATATTCTATAACAATCATATATTGGACCTTGTTCAGCCATTCTCCAACTGATGGGCAACCACTCAGTTTCTAATTTTTTGCCACTACAAAAAGGGGTGCCACAAACATTTTTGCACATATAGGTTCCTTTTCCTCCTTTATGATTTCTCTCTCTCTTTTTCTTTTCTTTATTAAAACTTTTTATTTTTCAAAACGTAGGCATGGAAAGTTCTGTTATGAACACACAGTTCTTCAAGTGTGTTATGATTCACAGCTGTAGGGGCTTTCACACTTAGGTGTGGTCCTTAACATTGAAGAATGAATAGCTTGAATTCTTATAAATTTGAATCAATTCTCTATATATTTTGGAAATAAAGTCTTTATCAAAATCCTTGAATGTAAATTTTTTCCCCAGTTTATTGTTTCCCTTCTAATTTTGTCTGCATTGGTTTTGATAAGTAGTATTCTTTTTTTTTTCAATTTTAAATCTTTTAATGCTTAAGAGAAAGCTTCTTAGATAAAAGGTGATTTTGAAATCCAAGAATCAGTCAAGTTTCATCACAGGCTCAGAAATCCCTAATTTAAAAGGACTATTATGATTCATATATTTTTCCTTACAAGGGAATTTGAAAAAAATGGCATTTTTTTTTCTTAGTCAAAATTAAACATTTAATTTAACTTCCAATTCAATTCAATTTTACAAAATATGGCAGATCTCCACCCTCATCCTTTTTTATTTTATCTTATTTTTTTATTAAAACTTTTTATTTGCAAAACATATGTATGGGTAATTCTTCAACATTGACCCTTACAAAGCTTTCTGTTACAAATTTTTCCCCCTTGGTCCCCACCCCTCCCTTAGATGGCAGGAAATCCACTACATGTTAATTATGTTAAAATTCTTGACTAATCAAATATATGTATACATATTTCCACACTTATCATTGTTGTGCAAGAAAGATAAGTAGTATTCTTTAAGCACATACTGTATTTCAGATTCCCTGTTAAGCTTTCAGGATAAAAAGAAAGACAAAAAACAGCTCTGCTCTTTAATGGAGGAAACAACATGCAAACAGCTATAAGCAAACAAGATATAAAAATATCTGATGACCATGCTATGCCAGTTACTATGTCTTTCATATCCTACTCCAGTGACCAGACTTTTCCATATAAAGCAGACAAACCAGGGAAGCAGGGGGAGGGAGAGAGGGGGAGAAAAGGGATAAGGAAAATGAGTACTTCTTGAAGTATTCTTGAACATATATTTCTGTGTGAGGACAAAGTAAGCTTCCTTTTCTTAACTGTCCAAATACTTAGAAACATTTCATTTCATTCCAACATCGAACCTAAACTAAGAGAATGCATGTATTAGAGCTTCCTCCATTGACATAATGGGCAGGTCTCAAGGGGAAAAATTTGAGCTATCAACAAAATAATTCAAATTACTAATGAGAAAAATGAAAGGTAAAACAACTCTGAAGTTTCTTTTCAAAACTATTAAATTTGCAAAGATGATAGAAAGGAAAATGGCAGGTGCTGGAAGACAAATACACTGCAGCACTATTGACAAAGCTGTGAATTGGTCCAGGCTTTTTGGAAAGCAATTTTGTTCTATGCTTTAAAAAGTCACTAAATTTTTATACCCTTTGCCCCAAAGATATCACTACCGTAGTGATACTCCAAAAAGGTTTTTTTTTTTTTTTTTTTTTTTTTTTTTTTTTTTTTTTTTTTTTTTTAAGAAAAAGAAAGTAAAATTATCCATATAGAGAAAAATATTTATGGTAGCTCTTTTTGTAGCTTAATTGAAAGCAATTAAGAATTCTCATAAGTTGAGGAACTGCTAAACAAATTTTGATATATGAATGTAATGGAATATTATTACACTTTTATGCCATGAACAAAACCAGAGAAAAAACTTGGTAACAGTAACATGGTAAAGGGAAATTGATAGATAGCTCAAGAGAACTAATGATACAGCATAATCTAAAACATTACAATTAATTATCTTTTTACATAACAATTCTGGAATATTTTAGTTTACTTGGCAGTATAATAACTTCAATATAAATTTATTTCTTTGAAAAATATAGGGGTCTAGTACCTTCTGAGGCAGAAATCAAATACTTGGGAATTGCCAAATCCCTGGAAATGTATGGAGTTGACCTCCATCCTGTCTATGTAAGTATTATTTAACATTAAATATATTATCTTTAAGTTTAAAGCACATAATTTTGGGGTAATTAATCATTTTATTAATAATGTTAGCATATTGCCAATAAAATGCATCAGTGACATTCTCCAATGCCAAAGACAAATCATAGCACTGGAGTCTCAGTTTATATGCTCTTAGAAGAGTGGGTATTACTAAAGATGGCAATCAACTCTGATTAGTTAACAATTAATGAAAGAGAAAGAATAATATAATGAAAGGTGGACTTATTATAATGAGGGCTAGGGGATGTAACTTTGGTTGCCATTTACTTATTTGAATAATCTAATCAAAGAATTTATCCCCACCCATACCTGAGTAGACCTCAATGAACCCTCCTACCTTAGATTAAATTCCATATAAAGGTAGGTGGGTTCTGAATTGGATTGAAGAGAAAATGACTTTAGTCTCAAGATTAGGAAAATCAAAGGAAACTGAATAATCAACAGATTTATGAAAAAAGAAATTCTGATCTTAATATAAGGGAGAAATAATTTCTCTCACTATTAAAATGATAATTGCTTATTAGTGATATCAACTGGTTAAATGATGTTAGAGTTTCCATCATTGGTGATTGATATCAGAGAAAACACATTAGAATATGAGCTCAAACTAATACCATTAGAGAAAGCCCATAAACTCTCAGATTATCCCTGTAACTTTGAGGGAAATGTAGCCAGCTTCATTGTGAAGAGCTGACTTGCTAGTATACAAAATAAGATCAGGAGAATGGACTCAGAATATACATGGGGAAAGAAACAAGTATTTATTAAATGTATACTATGTGCCATGCACTGTACTAAGTATTAGTTATTTTTGAAATATCATCTCATTGGTTGATAAAGAGTTGCATATTCAATCCAATTCAGTTGCTTTTCATATCTTTGTTCTCTTTAGTACCATTTTTGCTTCCTTTTAAGAATCTCAGGCACCGTGATGTTAAACTTCAAATGTGGTAGTTCCACTATCCTTGATGGAGAAAACAATTTGTTATAATAATCTTGACAGTGTTCCCCCATTTTTCTTCTGCTGGTAGTTGTCTTTTGATTTTCATCCTTAATTGCTCAAGGATGATATTGCTTAATTGGATATGTTGTCATATTTTCTTTATAAAAGAAAATGATAAAATTCTGTTTATAACTGTCTTCTGTTGCAAGACTTTGCTGATAACCTTATATTTTAACTCAATGATGCCTTTGGCAGCCCTCTCTATTTTTTAGTCAAATAGAATGTTTAACCAAGGTATTTCCTGGTTTCTTTTAATCTTGAAGAAATAATTTACATTGATTTAACTTGTGGATTAAATAATTGTAGTGAGAGCCAATGCCATTTGTGTTGTCCATTTCCAATTTATTTTATATAGCCTGTTTAAATAATTCAATTTTAAATATTCTTAACTATATAGTACATTTTTTTCCTCATCACTACTTGTTTTTCTTGTTTATTAAAAATTCTGATTTTAGCTCCGGGAGTTCAGTGGGTTTTATGCACCCACAGCTAAGTCAGAATAATGCCCACATCTGAAAGAAGTAATTTATCTATTGAAACATAATCAATTGCATCCTTTGTGACTGTGTATCTAGCAATTCTATCTTTTTATTTTTTTTTTGGAAGAAAATATTCACAAAATAGAGGCATGAGCTTTGACCTCTCTTGTTTCTTTTACTGAATTATATTTTCCATTTATTTCTTCCCATTCTAACCTTTTCCCATTCTTGCTTTGAAGTCTTACTATCAGAGTGTGGATTGATTTGATTTAAAGATTCGTGTCAAAACCTTTACAAAATTTTTCCACCAACTGATGTTTGATGACTAAGCTGCCATTATTTTCATGATGATCTTTTTGCTGTATTTTTTGTATTATCATAAATGCTATAATCACAACGACCATTTTGTCAAATAGTGAATCCTTCCCTCAGTAACTGAGTTGATCAAACACCATGCTACTATGTTTCATTAAAATTTTATTCCTAATATGTTCTATCGATCAACTTCTTTCTTTCACTTTTTAACCTTTACCTAATCTTTATAATGATTAACGCTTTGTAATCAATCATCGTTAAAATAGTGCTATTGTGAGATGTTACTGATCACCTCTTCCCACTTTTGTTTTTCCATATGAATTCCTTTTTTTTTTCCTAGTTACATAAAATATTCTTTTAGGAATTTGGCATAGCATTGAACAAGTAATAACTTACTAGCATTGTCATTTTTATTATACTGGCTTAACTTATGATAAATTAATATTACTCCAGTATTTGTTTACTTTTATTTCTGTAAAGAATATATCAATTAGATTCCTATATTACTTGAGTGAATATTGAAGATATACTATTAAGTCTTTTATAGTTAATTTAGATGAACTTTCTCTTTTTAAACTTTTTTCTGTTGGCTAAATATAGAAATGCTGATGATTTGTATGGATTTATCTTTATATCCTGAAAATTTACTGGTTATTAATTATTTCAATTCATTTTTACTTGACTGTAGAATTCTCAGCATTTTATTGTTGCTAAAGTGATTTTTAAAAACTTTATTTGCTTATATTTTTTCCCTCAATTTATTTTTTTCTTATTCTTTTAGCTATATTTCTAGCACTGTGTTAAATGTTAAGGGAGAAAATGGGCTTCATGGCTTTAAGTTTGATCTTCTCAGAAAAACTTCTAACTATTCTGCATTATATATGTTTACCCTTGTATTAAGATAAATATGTTTTACTATACTAAGTTCCATTCACTCCTATGCTTTCTAAAGTTTTCAGTATAAAAATTATTGTATTTTCTCAAAAAATAATTTCTTCAAATTGTACATGTTTAACATATATTGGATTACTTGCTGCCTAGGGGAGGTGGTGGAGGGAGGAAAGGAGAAAAATTGTGGACACAAGTTTTTGCAAGGGTGAATGTTGAAAACTACCTTTGCATGAATTTTGAAAATAAAAAGCTATTATTTTTAAAAAATTATCTATTGACATAAACATGGTTTTTATTAACATGATTTATTATATTTATAGATTTCTTTATGTTGAACCCAATTCTGCATTTCTAGTATAAACCCATCCTATTCATAATGTATAATCTTTATAATGTGATGTTGTACCTATTTGTTAATATTTTTCTCAAAATTTTTTTGCAATAATACTTTAGGGAATATTAGTCTTTATTTCTCTCTTTTCTTTGTTTCTCCACAGATTAGACATCTGGTATTTTCTGTTGTATAAATATACATTATCTTTTAGTTGCTACATTAAGAAATACATTAAAGTCCTCCAATATTATGATTTTACTATCTATTTTTCATAATTTCATTCACTTTTCCTTTACATATTATTAGTTACATATATACTATCTTTTTTATCAATGGTACCTTCAAGCATAATGTACTTTATTTCTATCTTGTATATATTTGCCTTATCTGAAAATCATGATCGCTACTTTTGCTTTGTAAAGTTCATCTAAAGCATAATAGGATTTTACTTCACCTCATTATAACTCTATGTGAATCTTTGTTTCCAGTGTTTCTTGTAAACAAACTATTGTTGGATTCTGCTTTCTAATCCATACTACTCTCCTCTTCTTTTATGGGTGAGTTCATATCATTCATATTCACCAATACAATTGTTAAATGTTTATTTCCATAATCCTATTTTCTTGAACTTTTTCCTCTCTTCTACTTCCCTTTTTACAAATAAAAAAGTGATAAAAAAGATCATGTTATTCTGACACTTGTAATCTTATAGGTAAACTAGTCTGTTTGCTTTCTTCTATAACTTTTCTCCTTAACTTGTCCCTGGTCCCAGGTATTTACTCTTTCTTTCTTTCTTTTAATCTCTCCTGCAGAGTTCTACCTTCAATATTTGATATTATTTTACTTATGACTACTTCCTTACCTACCTGATCTACTTTCTAGGTAAATATGTGTATGATTGTATTTGATCTTCATTTATCTAATTTAGTTGCAATATACTTTTCATCTTATTCATCTCTATTATTCAGTACTGATTTTCCTCACTATAATCCCATCTTCTTTTGTATTTGACTTCTAAGACAATTAAAACAGAAAAAAACCACCTAGAGATTTTCTATTATTTTAACTTTTCTCTATGACCCTTAAAATATGAGGGTTCTGTGAAGATATTTGTTTTTTATCCTCCTGTTAATATGTAAAGATTCATCATCACATACCCAGTTATATAAATCTATTTGCCTTTCTATGTTTTTCTTTGTGGTTCAATTTCTATTTCCAAATGTTTATTTAGTTCTTTCTTTTTCATCAGGAAAACTTTAAAGTCCTCCATTCCATTAAAAGTACATTCTTTATATAGGATGATACTTTTACCAGTTGTAAACCTTTGTTTCTCACCTTTTTGGATCATAGTCTAAAATTTCCTCTTATTTTATAGTAGTAGTTGCTAAGTCTTTTGTAATCTTTACTGTAAGTATGTGGCATTTCAACTTCTTTTTGGCTGCTTTTACTCTCTCTCTCTCTCTCTCTCTTATATATATATTTGATCTGGAATCTCTAGAATTTGCCCCCTGGGTGTTTTCATTTTGGGATTTCTTTCAAGGGATGACCAGTGGATTCTTTGAATTTTCCCTCTGCCTTCTCATTCTGTTTCTGGGCAGTTTCAGATAATAATTTACTGAAATATGGTAGGAAGACTTTTTAATTGTAATTTTCAAGTAGTCCACTCATTCGCTCCCCTCCTTCTATTTTTGATTTGTTTTGATATTTCTTGTTTTGCTTTTTTGTCATTATTTTCTGATCTGTCCATTCTAATTTTCAGGGCATGGGGTTTTTGAATATATTTTCCCATGGTCTGTTCTAAGATATTAATTTCCTTTGCTGTTTTTTCTCTCCTTAGTTTTTCTATTCTATATCTCTCATTTCCTTGAAATACTACTGTCATCTTTGTGGCCAGGAGATTTTTTTCCTCTAAGGCTTTTCATGGACTTACATGGACTTTACATGGCCATTATCTTCTTCAGGTTTTATCCCTTGAGAGTCTTCTCTAAGGTACTTCTTCATGTAAATTATAGTTTTCATTGGTTTACTCATAATAAGGGGAGTGAGTAGAGGATGGAAACATGAAGAATTGGGAAAGTACCTGTATTTGGATATAAACAGAATATATGATAGGGCCTTCCTGGTTCTATGTATAATGACCCTTGCTAGGTCCCTCCTTCAAGGAACTGTAGGGATACTCTGATTTCTGGCTTTGCCTAGAAATTTCCCCTTGTTATAGAGTTCTCCTTGCTGTAGGCTCTGCCCAGGGTCATCTCCTAATTCTCCTAAGGAGCTCAAAAGTTACTTCCATGCTGGGATCCAACCATAAGCCTTAGGAATTATTTGAGCTAGATTTTATCCAGTTTCTTTGCCTTATCTTGGCTTGGACGCCATTCCTCCCACAATTCCAATTCTTTGAGGCTATTCTTTTTTGCTAGGATAGGTCTGTGTTGGGGGTTTGGGGGAAGGGGTCAGCTTCACACACAGAACACCTTTAGACTGTTCCCCTCTAAGCCAAGCTTAGTTAACCAACCATAATTTAAGGGGAGCAAGGATCCCCATACTGGGCAGCCCAGAATACCCCAAAGTAAAGAATTGTAGATCTCAGAGTGAGAATACTGGGACTGCCTTTAAAGCTCCAGGTGTAGCTTCTTATATTCCTTTCTCTAAGCTTGACTCTTGACCTGCCCAGGCTTGTCTCTCCCAGAATTTCAATGAGACTCCAAGGAGTCCTTTTGTAGATTCCTGGGCTGGGTGAGGGAAATCTAGAGGTGATTATTTCCATGAAGTAAGAAAGATGGAGGATTTGCAAGGTACTTCAGATCCTCTGCACCTTAGGGTGCCAACAATTCAGAATCCCTTTATAATCTATTTTCTTCTCTGTCCTAACAGATTCCCTTACTCTCCACAAAAGGTTTTCCTTACCTTTTCTGCTGTTCTCAAGCCTCCTAAATCTCTCCCTCCTGCTTTTCTCTCAGATATTACTCCTAACTTAATTGAGAAACTGAATCCTTTCAATATGAAATATTCTTTTGCTGTTTTTCTTCATCTCCTTAATCCTTAACATCTTTCTTCACTCTCTTCTCCTTTCCTCTTCTGTATAAAAATGCATCTCTTACTCCAGCTTCTTTCATCTACTCACAGCTGCTGCCTTCAATCTTCATCTTTCCCCTATTGTAACAACCTCATAAATGGTCTTCCCATCTCAAAGTTTTACCCCACTCCAGTCTATTCTATACACTACTGCTAAAGTGATTTTCCATAATTGTTAGATCTTACCATCCCACTCTCCTGCCCAACCAACTCCTCTATTGGGGGAAAGTTCCTGGCAAGTAGCAATTATTGCATTCATTATATTTGTATCCCCAATTCTTAGCACAGTGCCTGGTACAGTTGTTTAATATGAACTTGTCGATTGATTGATCATAGTTGGACTTTGAGTGATGAGAAGAAAGATTGATTAGAGCTAACAGCCATGACTATCCAGAAGCTATGACTTGTATGTATTTATATTTAAATGTACATAAGGAAAAGATAAGATTAACTGGGCTTCACAATTGGTTAATAATTCTTATAGTTGGATGAGGAACCTAGACAATATAGAAACTTGTCAAATGTGTCTGATTTTCTTATAATGGAGTAGTAAAGATAATTAAAGTTTAGAAGTTTATACTAGGCTTTTTATAGGTTCTGAAGTTTTCCTTCCCAATTAAACCATATCTGGTACTGTGAGTTTCATTGTATAGTAGTTCTTAGAACACTTGAGTGGCTCTTTCAAAACAGGGAAATGCATAGTAGTAAATGAATAACTTTTTTTTTCTCCTCAGGGAGAAGGCAAGTCTGAATATTTCTTAGGTTTAACTCCTGTAGGTGTGGTTGTCTACAAGAATAAGAAACTAGTAGGGAAATATTTCTGGTATGTATGACTTTACAATCTAATCTATAATAATGACTGTCTATTTACACATCATGTGTTTCTGAAGGGAATACTAGAAAATGAGGAGGTCCAAACAGTAGCTGATAAATAACCTTATAAGTAAACTGGCAAGAAGAGATTAGGTACATTTTGTTTTCTAATAATTTACTTTATAAACCAAAAGGTTCATTTATTTTTAAATTACCTTTTTCCTTCACAGAGAATGAACAGCTTTCTAACAAGAATATCCTTGAAGGTACTCTTGTTTAGCACTTCTTGCACTGGACCTTCCAAAATCCACATTTGGGACTCAGTACTACTCAAAAACTATAGATCTGAATTGTGCATAGGATGAAAAAGAATAGAAAATTGTAGCCCCGATATTATTTCTGTTGCTATATATGGAACAGAGTTTCAGAGCCCTTTGGGTTTCAAGCTACTAAAAGGGGTATTGTTATAGGACCCACTTAGTAGAAAATTTCTGGAATATCGTCTGTAGAAGACAAAATGTAAAGAATCAAGCATAAAATCAGGGGTCTAGAGGCTTGACAGCCTAAAAGAAGAACAAGAACCCATAAACAAAAAAGAGACAGGGTTCCTTATGCATTTATTGCTAGCTTTATCAAGTTTTAATCTTTGTATACTTCTCTAAACTGTTGTAACTGTAGTTCTTTAAGATAAAAATTTTAGAACCACACTAAATTAAAACAAAAAAAAATGCCTCTGCTTTCTTTAGGCCGCGAATTACAAAAGTCCACTTTAAGGAGACACAGTTTGAACTCAGAGTGCTGGGAAAAGATGTAAGTTTATCACTAACACCAGGATAAGGGGGGGGCCCCCCCCTTGCTGGGACTCAATTTAAAATGGTCTGTGAAATAAAGCTACTTTTACTTTGGAGGGGAGGAGAAGGGGGTAGAATGTATTGACATTGGCAGGTTTTCTTTAAGTGAAAAAACAGGAATAGTAAAAAATGAATAGAAAATTATAATGAAGAATAGTCTTTCTCATTTTAGTAAAGAAAAAACCTTTGAATAATAGAGAAAACTAGAAGTTAATTATCTGTAGTAGAGTAATTTGTTCTTGATTTGGGGATATAGAATTCAGGACATAGATGTATGGAGAATACAAAGAAGACTAATTTCATTCTAAAATATATTAATCAAGATAGAAGAGATGTCATATTTGATATTCGGAGGGCTAGGAGGGAAATTTTAGAAATATAAAAAAGAACATAAGATTATAATGGGAAAATGCTTGGCATTTGTTTCTACTCTTAAGTGAAGTCTTTCCAGACTATTCTTGTAATGGATACCTTGTTTGCCAGAATCTTAAAGTTTCATGCCTTGACAGGCAAGTAGTTTTAAGGCAACTGAGAAAAAGAATGTAGGGGTATGAGGACTTCCTTTAATCATCAACTGAAAATAATGCACCCTTGAAGTGCAGTTATAGTAATCCGTGTTTATGAGGTAAATGAAGGAAAACATGGTATCAAGGTCTGTTCATTTGTATTTGTTTTGTATTGATGTTTAATGCAGTTCAAATTCTAATTCTAATAAAACTTGACAATTTATTCTCTATTGAAATGCTTGTAACAAATAAGCATTGCTATTCATATATATAAGTACATATTATTTTACAAGTATGAAGAAGATAGAAGCAATCAGTGTATATTTTCCTTTTATCTAATTGATGACTTGATAACACTTTTTCTCCATCTCAGAAACATATTCCATATAACAAATATTTTTAAAAAGCAGAGAAAATATCAGCAAAATCAACCAATACATTAAGAAAAGATCTGATATTATTGCAAGATTCTACACACATCGATCTTCTTTCCCCACATAATTAACTCTCTACCAAGGATCAGCTTATCTTCTTATCTTTCTTCATTGACGTCAAACCTATTCTTTATAAATTAACAACATTCATCTTTAATTATTTTGTGGTAATTTTTTTATATTCATAGAATATTGTTTTTCTAGCTCTGCTTATGTCAGTCTTTCTACATTTCTTCACAATGTTTTCTTTCTTATAGCATAATATTGTTTCATTTCATTCATGTACCACAACTTATTTGTTTAGTCCTAATCCAACCAATGGGCATCATGTAATTTCCATTTTGTCTCCTACTATAAAAACTGCTACCATAATTTTTTTTTATAAACCTAATGAGTTTTTCCTTTCATCAGTCATTTAAATGAGACACATTCTAGCAATAGAAAGTATTTGCCTAATATCAAATTTGCCTAATACCAAATTGTTTTGTAGAATGCTTATATCAATAGTTATTGGTATAACTAATAGGACTAACAAAATCTTTTAGACAACCTGATTTTAAAAGGTAAAAACAATCAAATTAAAAAAAAAACACTCAGTGTTGAAATCATTACAAAACTAGAAGATATAATAAAAAGCATTATAAAAAGCTACTATGCTCAATAATATGCTATCAGAATTGAGAACACCTTTAAAAACATAATAGCAAAACTAACTGAACATCAATATAAATCTTAAATAATCCAATCCCAGAAAAAAATTGAATTAGCTATAAGAGAATGACCAAAGGAAAATGTTCTGGGCCTAATTTATTTACATGACAATGATATCAATTTTTTAAAAAGTTAATATTTGTACTACACATATTATTCTGAAAAATTAAAAAAGAAAGCAAGGAGCATCTCATAATAATGATTCCTCTGTAATCTGATAAATTCTGTGGTAAAAACTAGTTATTCTAGATTGAAAGTACTGGCAGTTTTCTAAAGCTGAGGAAGGAAAAAAGAGTTTATGTTTTTGTACCATAACCCTTTCCACTCCCGGTGAACATTTTAATAAGTCATAAAGGTTAAGGTTACACATCATCATAAATTTTCTAATTACAGAATCATATAAGAGAGCATCTAACATTTTGAGCATCAGCCATTTGAGAGATACTAGATATAATCCCCATAAAAGATGGGAGGGAGACCATTATGTAGTAAAATCTCTAAATTAAAGCTGTAAAATCCTGGTCCTCTGCCAGTAGCACACCCAAGCAAAAAATCCAGAGGAACTATGATCAATAATATGTTACCAGAACTGAGAACATCTTTTTTTTTTAAATTTATTTTTTATTATTATTAATACTTTTTATTTGCAAAACATATGTATGGGTAATTCCTAAACATTAACCCTTACAAAACTTTCTGTTACAAATTTTTCCCCCCTACTCCCCACCCCTCCCATAGATAGCAGGATATCCACTACATGATAATTATGTTAGAATGCTTAAATCGAATATATGTATAGTTATTGCCACACATCATTTTTTTGTTCAGGAGAAATCGTATCTATAAGAGAGAATAATCTGATAAAGGAAATACAATGCAAGCAAACATCAATGAAAATGTTATGTTGTGGTCCACATTTCACATCCCTCTCTCTGGGTGTATATGGCCTTCTTCACTGAACAATTGTAATTGGTTTGAAGCATTTCATTGTTGAAGAGAGTCATGTCCATTAGAACTGATCCTCATATAGTACTGTTGTTGCTGTGTACAACGATCTCTTGGTTCTGCTCATCTCACTCAGCATCAGTTCATGCAAGTCTCTCCAGGCCTCTCTGAAATCGTCCTGTTGGTCGTTTCTTACAGAACAATAATATTCCATAACATTTATATACCATAATTTATTCAGTCACTCTCCAATTGATGGGCATCTACTCAGTTTCCACAGAACTGAGAACATCTTGAAAATATGCCTAGAGTCTGGTTTACTCATGGATTGTCTACTTCTTTAGTGAGCCCAGGTGTCAATAGTATAGATTGTGAAAGTAGGATTAGAAAAAGAACCTCTTTCTGATAAAGGTCTCATTTCTAAAATATATGGAGAATTGTCTCAAATTTATAAGAACTCAAGCCATTCTCCAATTGATCAATGATGAAAGGATATGAACAGACAATTTTCAGATGAAGAAATTGAAACCATTTCTAGTCATATGAAATGATGCTCTAAATCACTGTTGATCAGAGAAATGCAAATTAAGACAACTCTGAGACACCACTAGATACCTCTTAGATTGGCTAAGATGACAGGAAAAGATAATGACCAATGCTGGAGGGGATGTGGGAAAACTAGGACACTGATGCATTGTTGGTGGAGTTGTGAACTGATCCAACTATTCTGAAGAGCAATTTTGGGATTATGCTCAAAGGGCTATCAAACTATGCATACCCTTTGATCCAACAGTGTTTCTACTGGGTTTATATCCCAAAGAGATCTTAAAGGAAGGAAAGGGACCCACATGTGGAAAAATGTTTGTAGCAGCCCTTTTTGTAGTGGCAAGAAACTGGAAACTGAATGGATGTCCATCAATTGGAGAATGGCTGAACAAATTATGGTATATGAATGCCATGGAATATTATTGTTCTATAAGAAACCATCAGCAGGATGATTTCAGAGAGGTTTGGAGAAACTTACATGAACTCATGCTAAGTGAAATGAGCAGAACCAGGAGATCATTATACACAGCAACAACAAGACTATGCAATGATCAATTCTGATGGATGTGGCTGTCTTCAACAATGAGATGATTCAAACCGGTTCCAATTGTTTAGTGATGAAGAGAGCATATATACCCAGGGAGAGGCCTGTGGGAACTGAGTATGGACCACAATATAGCATTTTCACTCGTTTTGTTGTTATTTGCTTGCATTTTATTTTCTTTCTCATTTTTTCCCTTTTTGATCTGATTTTTCTTGTGCAACGTAATAATTGTATAAATATGTATATACATGTTGAATTTAACATAATTTTTAACATGTTCAACATATGTTGGATTACTTGCCATCTAGGGGAAAAAGTGGGGAGAAGGGGAGAAAATTTGGAACACAAGTTTTGTAAGGATTAATGTTGAAAAATTATCCATGCATGTTTTGAAAATAAAAAAAAGCTTTAATTAAAAAAAAAAAAAAAAGAATTTCTGAAAAACAGGCCCTTGTTGGACCAAGAACCCTATGGGGGGAAAGGGAGAAAAAAATAAGCATTTATAATGCCTAGTTTGTGCTGGACAGTATGCTTAAGAGCTTTATAAATATCATCCCATTTTATCCTCACAACAAATCTGCTTAGATAAGTATGATTAATTATCTCTACTTCCCAGTTGAGAAAATTAAGACAAAGAATAAATAATTTGCCTAGTTTCACACAATAAATATCTGAGCCTGGATCTGAATTTTCTGACTCTATGTCCAGCATTCAAATTACTGCACCTCAATTCCTGTCTGGTGTGACAGAGGTACCCAGAAGTCAAGTCTCCTGTGCTGAGAATTTTCCCTTTCCATCTCTGCCTCCAGCCTACCTTCAAGTTCCAGCTAAAGTCTCATCTACTACCAGAAGTAGTTCTTAATTTTCTTTAAGGCTAGTGACTTCCCTCCGTTACCTCCAATTTATTACAAGTGTTTTCATGTTGTCTCTCCTATTATAATGACTTGAGCTACTTGAGAGCAGGGATTGCTTTTCATTCGTGTTGCCTTTCATTGCATCCCCAGCACATAGCTCAGTGCCTTGCTTAATGATTTTTTTCTTTTAATTAATGTTTTATTTTCCCCCCCAATTAGAAGTAAAAAAAGTAATTAACACTAGTTTAAATTTGAGTTCCAAATTTTCTCTCTCCCTTCTTTCACTTCCCCCCTCAGTCATCTAAAATATATTTCTATTATAATTGTGTTTGAAAGAAAACACAGATTAAAAGAAAAGTAAAGAAAAAATATTTGATTTGCATTTAGATTCCATCAGTTAAAAAAATTTTTAAAAAATTCTATCAGCAGTTCATTCTTTGCACGTGGATAACATTTTCAGCATAGATCCTTCAGATTTGTCTTGAATCATTGAATTGCTTTGAATATTTAAGCCATTCACAGTTGATCATCATACAATGTTGCTATTACTGTATACAGTGTTCTCCTGGTTCTGTTCATTTCACTTTGCATCTACAGGTTTGAATAAGTATGCAACTTTAGCAAAATTATATTAGTGTCACATTTTGTCCATATCCTCTCCAACATTTGTCTTTTTTCTTTTTCTTGATTGTAATCCTAGCTCTTTTGCTCTTCCAAACATCATATTTCAATGATGTTTTTTTAAATATGGCTTTCAGATATAATTTATAATTTTAAAATTATTTCTCTTTGATTTATTTTCTACGTCAGTTGTTTTTCCAATGAGATATTTCACATTTTCTTTTTTTTTTCATTCTTTGATTTTGTTTTATTGTTTCTTACTGTTTCATAAAGTCAGCTTCCACTTCCTCAATTCTAATTTTTAATAAATTACTTTATTTGTACCTCCTTTCCCATTTGGCTAATTTTACTTTTTAAGGAGTTCTTCTCCTTAGGGAATTTTTGTACTTCCTTTACCAAATTGTTCACTCTTTCTTCATGATTTTTTTAAATCACTTTCATATCTCTTCCCAATTTTATATCTGCCTCATTTACTTGCTTTTTAAAATCCCTTTTGAGTTCTATGGTCAAAGACCAATTCATAGTTTCTATGTTCTGGTCTGTAAGCAACCACCAGCACTCTTTTCAGTGTTAGAATTGTCACCAGAGTCCCAACTCCCCAGCAGCTGCAAACTCCAGTGGTCTTCCTTGCCCTGGGATTGAGACCTAGGACTGTGACCCAGATCCAGCCATAAACAATGGCCCCAGTGCCAGCGAAGGGACCCCTATAATCTTCTGACTGTTTGACTCCCTTATTATCTATAGACTGAGAGATCCATTGCCACTGTTCCCACTGATTCAGTTGTCCCCAAGGCTGGGAAGCTGTGGCCTGCACTGGACTTCATTCCATTCTTACCCTGGTGCAACAGATCTTTTCTTCTGACCTTCTAAGTTGTGTTGGTCTGGAAAATTGTTTCACACTGTTTTTTTTTTGTGGATTCTGCTGCTCCAAAATTTGTTTTGAGGCATTAAAGATTTTGGAGGGGTTTTGGGATAGCTCAGGTGAGCCCTTGCGTTTTCTCCACCCTATTGACTCTGCTTTAATTAATTTATTTTTTACTGACTGATGTGAATCTAAGACGTCAGAGTATCAAAGGACACAGAGGGATTCAATCCACCTAAGAGGAAACTTGTAGTGATAGAAGGGAAGATACCCTCCCTGGGTGTTTCACCTTAAACTGAGGGACATTTGGGCAAAGTTGCTCTCCCTGGTGATCTACTGTTAGATAGAGGATAAAATAAACACAATTTTTCTCCTTCCTATCTACATGGTACTTGACATAGGAAAGATGTTACCTATTCATAGTCCTAGAGAGGCTATAAAATATAAATGTCTGGGAAGACAGTAACAGGACCTTGAAATATTTGTAGAAAAACTCTAATCTCTCTCTTTCAAGAAAACATTCTTAAATGACCCAAAATTGTTCTGAATAATTTAACTGTCAACTAAAGCCAAGTACCAATTAAGTGAAACGGATAATAGAAAGGGAGATAATTAAACCTAAACAGACTGATTTGAATACTTAGCCCAGGTAAATATTTGTTTGGTGGTTGTGAAGTAAAGAATATTCATCATCTATTTCCCAACTTAGTTACTGGAGCTAAGGCTTCTTATCAGGAAACCCTGCTAATCTAGAATCAAAATACTGGTTTTAGCCAAGTAAGAGAAGTGATTATTTAAGGGGAGAGAATCTGTTGAAATTAGAGATAGATATGGTCTGATCTATAAGCAATAGTTACTTATGGAGAAGATGCTTTAATAAAGACACTAGGAGACATGATCTGCTCTCCCATGGTAGAGATTACCAAAAGCGTGCTTTTCCCTTTGGAGCCCACATACATAAAAGACTAAGTCCACCAAGGACTGGAATTGGTGACCATGGAGATGGTGAAATCATCACTGCCTTAAGAGAAAACCCATTGCAGGAAAAATTCTCATTTTTTAATTTTTTTTTTCCTAGCAGAAAGTAGCACACCAAAGTCACAAGTGGACTGAGATATTGATTTTGTCAGATTCTTGCCTGTGCAATGTTTTATGCTGGAAAAGAACAAGTGAAATAACTTATTTTTCAAAAAAATGTTTAGGAATTGAAGTGAAAGTATATAGACTTTGGACTTTTGTCACCTGAGAAAAATTAGCATCATCTTGTAACTTGTAAACTTCTTTCTTCCTATCCTTTACCCCAATATTCTTGGAATATTCTTTCTTATCAAGAAAAGATGAATTCTCAGGGGAAATCAAAAATTTTTGTACTTGAACCTGTAACTTGTAAACTTCTTTCTTCCACCCTTTACCCCAATATTCTTGGAATATTCTTTCTTATCAGGAAAAGATGAATTTCCAGGGGGAAATCAAAGTTTTTGTATTTGAACACTTAAGAAACAAACAAAAATCATCCTCTTAAAATTTTACCCAAAACCTCACACAAGAGAGAATAATAGAACTAATCATTTTATTACCTATTTTCCATATATGAACATAGTGATTCAAGAATCCTCTTTCATCCCTTTTTTCGTACCCCTGTTGTTTTTTCTGTTTGTTCCTTATGTTTTTTCTGTGTCAGAAACCCAAAGTACCTAAGAAAGCTAGGGGACTTGTATGCATTGTTTAGATATTTTTTTCCTTTTTAATTTATCTTACCTTGTTCTAGGAATTTAAAAAAAATCCTTTTATGTTTTCTAAGGAGTGAGGTAAGAAAGGTTGGAAAAGAAAAATCTATCAATAGCATTTAGCTGTATAGACCTTTAATGAGTAATTTTGTCTTTTTTTTTTTTTTTGCTTTTTGCTGAGGCAATTGAGGCTAAGTGACTTGCCCAGGGTCACACAACTAGGGAATGTTAAGTTTCTGAGATCAGATTTGAACTCAGGTCCTCCTGACTTCAGGGCTGGTGCTCTATCCACTGCCACCTGGCTGCCCCTGATGAGTAATTTTGCCTTTCTGTTTATTAGTTTTATCATCAATAAATAGGGGGTTGAATTAGATAGTTTTTCTATCATCTTCCTGGTCTAAATCTAAGAATCCATAACTATGGTGATTTAAAAAATTATATACATATAATGTTTTTTACCACAAAATTATATCAGCATAAACATCACAAGTACTTCAGTCTACTTTCATATTCACATTATCATTCTTTATCTTACTGAAGGATTGGCTAGTAAATTTTTTTTCAGCTTTGGAAACTCATCAAGATTGTTAAAGCATAGTAGGGAATATTTACACTTTCAAGTATTCTTTATTTCATTCGAGTATTTTGCAGCAAAGGAGACTTTTCTGTACAATTAAAATTTTGCATGACGAGTAATTCTTATTGTCTTTTATTTCAGTGCAATGAAACTTCATTCTTTTTTGAAGCCCCAAGTAAAAGCACTTGCAAACATCTCTGGAAGGGCTGTGTTGAACATCATACGTTCTTTAGGTAAACGTTTTATTCATTGTGATAATCTAATCAAAGGAACATTTTCAAGAAAATATTCATAATTTTAAGGAAGAATAATTATTATTTCTTCACGTTGTCTTTCAAACATCCATAAATACAGACAAATATAAAATGTACATACAAGGTTACATATATAAAAACTTAATCATAACTCATGTAAATATTGAAAAATGGTCAATATTATCATGATCTAAATGTAAATTGAAAAACTGATTATCCAAAGTAAAATACAAGTGTGTTTAATTGCTAATGGTCAAAGATCAAGAAATTTTGAGAAAGTCAACTGATTCTAGGAGAATCTTAAAACTGAGATTATATATTCTTTTAAAAGCTTATGTATGCAAATCTCAATCTGAGAAAGCAACTATTCATCTAGTTACTCAAATAAAGTGTTATTCTATAATTTTCTGAATATATTGATTAAATGATATGAATGTTTATTGTGCTTTATTTTCAAAATCACTTAGAATACCAGAGAATGAATCAAATTCTTTGTCAAGAAAACTCAGCAAATTTGGTTCCATGAGTTATAAACACCGATACAGGTAAGTGTTTGATACATATATGCAAATATATTACATAGACAATCAAGTCGTGTATATACATATTTATGTTAGTGTCTATACATAGAGTTATACTTGCAAAACAAAGAACTAATTGACCTATGGTTTATATTTGATACTATATAGTTTTCATATGTATCTGTCTGTAGATATTCAGAATACTTGTATTTACATCTGTGTAAATTATTACAGTGTGCCCCCAAGTAACTCCTGTTAACTTATCTAATAAATAGATGGTTTGTTATTTTCAATGTTCACTTTCCAGGCTGGGAATTCCTCATGCTGAGAAAATTGTTAGTATTTCCAGTATTTAAATTTGAAAATAAGTATGAGAATATATACACATATATTGGTAGAATGATTCTTTTTAAGATTTGTAGGAATAATTTCTAGGTTTTTCCTTTGGAAATCTACAAAGTCAAAATCTCTTTCTAGAAATCAGGACTTAATCCATTATTATGTTAAGTAACTATAGTCAAGTTGAGGAATCCAGACTCATTTTCCGAGTGGTGTTTTTAAATGCATAAAATAAAATGCATAGGATTAAAGGAAACTTCTTACTATAGTTATCTATCTAATCTATATCTACATATATGTTATAGGAACTTCCAGAAGCCAAGATGGTGTAGTAATCACTAGTAAACATATTCATCTCCAAATAACTATAAAATGGTGTCTTAAAATGAATTCTATAACAGCAGAACCAACAAAAAGATGGGGTAAAACCATTTTCTAGTCCAAGACATCTTGAAAAGTCTGCAGGAAACGTTGAACTTGCTAGGAAAGGGGGAATGCTACAGGGCAGTGTCCTGGCAAGCCACCAACAGGCCTTGCCTCAGCAAACCAATGTGAGACTGAGTCCCAGCACAGGTCACTGACCAAAGCCCATTTGCCCTATCACAGCAGCAGACTTGCAGTGAGGATCCCTCTCCCCACTTTCCATAGCCTCAGCATAGTACCAGGCCCCCTGCACAGGACTCACACAATACCAAATGAGCAATCAGGACCCTACAGCCCCAAGAAAGCAGAAGGCCTACAGCCATCAGCACAAAAAGCCTGGGATAGGAGCCCTTCCACCACCGGAGCCTGAGCATTGCCCAAGTAACAAAGAAGCTGGAAAAAATAATAATAGCCTGACCATACCAAGTTATGGTGACCTATGTGGTACTGCCTCTTGCTATTTTAGTTACATTTTTAAAATGTTGATTCAAATCAACAGTGGAAAATTAAAAACTTAAACTTAAAAACTTAAAAGGAAATTTAAAAAGCCACAAGAACAATTTACATTTTTACATGAAAAATAGATTTTTACATTGTCTATAGGCCCCCATTAATGTCTGTCTCTTCCCATTGCAGAGAACCATTTCTTATGCCACAGTTTTTTGATTTTTTACTTTTAAAGAGACAAAATATTTAAAACCAAAATATTTTTTTTTAAAAAATCTGATATCAGGCATTATTCTTGCCCAGGTTCTGGACAATGGACAATGCTCTAGAATTTTCCCAGTCACCAGTGGAGTGGAATAAGGCTGGGTGGTGCTCCCAGGCTTTTTAGCATGGTGTTTTCAGTTGTGTTTGTCACACATCTTCAGTGAGCACAAACAAGGCATCGAAGCCAGCTACCACCCTGGTGATAAATTCTTCAACTTTAAAAGGCTACAAGCCAAAACTAAAGTAGAGGGAGTGTCCCTGCATGGTTTTTTGTTTGCAGATGATTATGCACTCACTGCAGCCTTCAAAGCTGAGATGCAACAACAACAACAAAAAAAAATGGATCAGTTCTCTGCTGCTTGTGCTAATTTTGGTCTAACAACTGACACCAAGAAAAGCAGGAAAGGGCCTTGGAGCCTCTGAATCAGCAGCAGCACTGGCAATCTCTAGATCTTTCATTCCAGAGACACTAAAGACAACCTGAAAAGTCAAAAAGAAAGGTTTGTTTCAACTAGGGTGAGAGGGCCTTTAGAAACTAGCAAACTAGGAGTGGATGGTAGTGGAAGTCTCTTCCAGGGGCTTTAACCCATAGGAGGTTTCTTTACTAGCACAGAGAAAAGACTGTTGCTTTAGCACACTGGAACTTACAGCCACACTGGGGATTCTCCTCGCAGGTCCAAAGCAGAAGAGGGTGCTTGTCAGGTCTCTAGAAGCTTGGGACAGTGCATCCTCCAGCCTAGAAACAGAGCCTGATTTTAATAAAGAGTTAAAAGCTGAGTAATAGACTGGGAAAATGAGTAAATAACAGAAAAAGATTTGGACCATAGAAAGTTACTATTGGCGACAAGATCAAAACTCATACTCAGAAGAAGTCAAAGCTTCCAAGAAAAATAAGATTGGTCTTAGGCTATGAAAGATTCAAAAAAGATTTTGAAAATAAGAGAAGTTGAGGAAAAATTGAGATCAGAGGGATACAAAATGAAATACAAAAAGTTAATGAGGAGAAGAATGCCATAAAAAACAAAAATGGCCAATGGGAAAGGAGGTACAAAAGCTCACTGAGGAAAATAATTCTTTGAAAATTAGATTTGAACAAATGGAAGCTAATGACTTTGTGAAAAATCAAGAAACAAACAAAGCCAAAAGAATGAAAAAATGGAAAACAATGAAATATCTCATTGGAAAAGCAACTGACCTGGAAAATAGATCCAGGAGAAACAATTTGAAAATTATTGGTCTACCTGAAAGTCATGATCAAAAAAAGAGCCTAGACATCATCTTTCAAGAAATTATCAAGGAAAACTGTTCTGATATTCTAAAACTATAGGGTAAAATAGAAATTGAAAGAATCTACCAGTTATCTCCTGAAAGATCCCAAAATGAAAATCGCAGGATTATAGCCAAATTCCTGAACTCTCAAGTCAAGGAGAAAATATTGCAAGCATCCAGAAAGAAACAATTCAAGTATAGTGGAGCCACAATCAAGATAACATAAGATTTAGCAGCTTCTGCATTAAAGGATCGGAAGGCTTGGGATATGATATTATACAGAGCAGTGAAGCTAGGATTACAACCAAGAATCATCTATCCAGCAAAATTGAGTATAATCCTTAAGGGGAAAAGGTGGGAATTCAAAGGAATAGAGTACTTTCAAGCATTTGTCATTTAAAGACCAGTGTTGAACAGAATTTGATTTTCAAATGCAGAATTCAGGAAAAGCATTAGGAGGTAATCAGGAAAGGGATATCATAAGGGATTTAACAAAGTTTATTAGTTTACATTCTTACATGGGCTGATGATACTTGTAATTCATAAGAACTTTATTTTTGTTGTGGCAGTTAGATAGAGTATATATAGATAGAGGGCACAAATGTGAATTGAATATGAAGGGATAATATCTTTTTAAAAAGGGGGGTGAGAGAGGAATGTATTGGGATAAGGGGAAAGAGAGAAGTAGAATGGCATAAATTATCTGCCATAAAAGAGGCAAGAAAAAGCTTTTACAGTGGAGGATAAGAAAGAAAGGGAAGAGAGTAAGTGAACTTTACTCCCATAAGAACTGTCTCAAAGAGGAAATACTATGCACACTCATTATAGGTATAAAAATCTATCTTACCCTGTTGGAAAGTAGGAAAGGAAGGATGATAAAAGAAGGCATATTGAGGGAGGGGTGGTCAATAGAAAAACACTTGAGGAGAGGGACAAGGTGAAAGAAAAGAGAGATTAGAATAAACAAGGGAAATACAGTTAGCAATAGTAATTGTGAAAAGAATTTTGAAACAAGTTTCTCTGATGAAAGCTTCACTTCTCAGATGTATAGGGAACTGAATTAAATTTATTAAAAACAAAAATAATAGCCATTCCCCAATTGATAAATGATCAAAAGATATGAACTGTCTTAAAAAATCATGCATACCTTTTGATCTAACATCTACTGGACATGAATCCCAAAAGAGATTAAAGAAAAAAAAAAAAAGAAAAGAAAAGGACCTATATGTATAAATATATATGTGTGTGTGTGTGTGTGTGTATGTGCGTGTGTATAAATAGTAACCTTTTTCTTAGGACAAAGAATTAGAAAATGAGAAAAGGCCCATCAATTGGGGAATGGTGGAATAAATTGTGGTATATGATTTTAATGAAATATTATTTCATGGGTCTGAGAAGATTTGAAGAAAGACCCCAGGACTGAAGTTTAACCAGAAAGAGCAAGGGGGGAGCCCTAGGGTTCTGAGTCTGGGAAATCTGGAGTCTGAGTCTGGAAAGATTGAGGGAATTTTGAGGGAATCTTTGCACATAACAAACACCAGACTGTTCTTCTGAAACTCAACCATAGTTGAAAAGGAACCAGCCCACCTACTAAGTGCAGAAGCAGTGGGACAGAACAGATGCTGGCTCTGGGCAGTTACAGAAGGATAGAGTTCTTGGTTTGGGGTTCCAGGCCAGAGAGGAGCGCTGAAGTGAAACCAGAGGAACAATCACCTAAAAATAAGTTCTCATTTTTTAAAAATGAGCAGGCAAACAAGAAAGAATCCAATCATAGAAAGTTACTGTGGGAATAGAAAGACCAGGGTTCATATTCAGAGGAGGACATCGAGAAAAAAAAAAAAAAAAAAAAGCCTTTCCTACCCCAAAGAATAACATTAAATGGCTACCTGCCCAGAAAAAAAAAAAAATTAAAGAACTTAAAAAAGACTTTAAAAATCAAAATGAAAGATATTAAGAAAAAACTAAGTAAATTAAACTTAAAAAAAAAGATCCAAGAAAAACAAGATTATGAAAAGAAAGTCAATTACTAGAAAAAGAGATCTAGAGTCTTAGAGAATAAAATGATTATTTGAAAATTAGAATTGGTCAAGGGTAAGCCTGTGAAGCTATAAAAAACCAGGAAATAACAAAATAAAATATAAAAAATGAAAAAAAAATAGAAGAGAATATGAAACACAAGAAAAACAACAGATCTGGAGAACATAATTAGAATTAAAAGTTCATCTCTCCTGAAACAAAATCCTTATTCAATGATTCCTAACATTTAGTAAATCTCTATGCCTTCCAGAAGCCTTTCACTATACCAAATATAAATCCTTCTAGAATAAGTCTGTTTTTTATACTGTCCTAGTGGAATAAAATAATAGTTGCCATTTCCCTGTAATTTCTTATAAGCATCTAAATATAGTTAAATCAACCTTCACTCCTCTGTTCTTCAGACTTCATGGGGGTTTTGATTTTTTTTTTTAGTTTTGCTTATATTCATCAAAATGTCACATTTTTAAATGACAGGACAGCCTTACAAATGAGCCGAGATCTTTCTGTTCCTCTCCCCCGGCCAAATCAGAAGGTGGAAAGAAGTCGAAGCAAGACTTACCCTAAGAGAATTGCACAAATACAGCCATCAGGTGAGTGGCAAATACCCAAAGGCACTTTGTGTACCCCAGTATTTTCTTCAGCAACATTTCCCCCTGATATTCTAGTTGTAAATTTGTAATTATCATATAGTTGTTACTCTCAGAATATTTCTTACATGACTTCTTCTCTTTGCTCACTCTCTCCCTTCTTTTTTATGCTTTGTGGTTTCATGGTTGAAGTGGCTGAGGGAAAGTGCCCTTAATAAGTGACTTCCAGTTTTATGTCAAGCAATAACTAAAATTAAAGCAAACTAAAATTTAAAAAAATAATAAAAAACAACATTGTTTTGCTAAGCCAAAGTTTAAAAAGCAAAATAGAAAACTATTCAATCTATTTGAACTTATAACTGAAGGGATACAAAGTAATGAGACCAATTTTGATATGAGATCTTACTATTTTGAGTCATATTTAAAGGTGTGCTACAGCCAGGTTGAACTGGCTCTAAAGAACAAATTGTCAAATATTCATTGTGAGTGTTTGTTCTTCAGAAATCCACATATGCTAAAAATTAATGTTACATTTATTGGTCTGTTGATTGTCTAGAATTTAAAAAATAATAAAGAAAATGTAATTATGGAAATTATACTTAAAATTGTGAAATGCTTTTTCAGAGAATCCATTGTTACACATTTACCATTACATCATTGCTCATACTTCATATTTTCCTAAACTATTGAACAAAAACAAAACTGGATTAACAAAATATTCTATGAAACTATTTTTATCTTTTTTTTAATGACTAAATGTCAAGAAGTGGAGATTTTTCAGTCTGTTGCACTATGTCTTTCTCAGAGAGACCATCCTGAATTTTTCTGATAGCCTTGGTTTTGTTTTTTTGTTTTATTTTTTTGCTTTTGTTTTTTATCATTTCCTTCAAGAATTAAGATATCTGTGGAGATGGAATAAATTTATGTCCAAAGAAGAACTAGAACTCTTAAGTGAACACCAGATAGATAATTTTGACTATATTAAGTTAAAAAGTTTTTGTACAAAAAAAACTAATGCAGACAAGATTAGAAAGGAAGCAATCAATTGGGAAGTAATCTTTACATTTAAGGGTTCTGATAAAGGCCCCATTTCTAAAATATATAGAGAATTGCTTCATATTTATAAAAATTCAAGCCATTCTCCAATCGATAAATGGTCAAAAGACATGAACAGACAATTTTCAGATGATGAAATTAAAACTATTTCTAGTCATATGAAAAGGTGCTCCAAATCACTATTGATCAGAGAAATGCAAATTAAAACAACTCTGAGATACCACTATACCCCTGTCAGATTGTCTAAAATGACAGGAAAAGATAATGATGAATGTTGGAGGGGATGTGGGAAAATTGGGATACTGATACATTGCTGGTGGAACTGTGAATGGATCCAACCATTCTGGAGAGCAATTTGGAACTATGCTCAAAAAGTGATCAAACTGTGCATACCCTTTGACCCAGCAGTGTTTCTATTGGGCTTATATCCCAAAGAGATCTTAAAGGAAGGAAAGGGACCCACATGTGCAAGAATGTCTGTGGCAGCCCTTTTTGTAGTGGCAAGAAACTGGAAACTGAAGGGATGCCCATCAATTGGAGAGTGGCTGAGTAAATTGTGGTATATGAATGCCATGGAATATTATTGTTCTATAAGAAACGACCAGCAAGATGATTTCAGAGAGCCCTGGACAGTTGCATGAACTGATGCTGAGTGAAGTGAGCAGAACCAGGAGATCATTATACGTGGCAACAACAATACTATATGATGATCAATTCTGATGGACATGGCTCTCTTCAACAATGAAATGTTTCAAACCAGTTCTAATTGTTCAGTGAAGAAAGCCATATACACCCAGAGAAAGGGATATAATATGTGGACCACAACATAACACTTTTATGTTCTCTATTGATGTTTGCTTGCATTGTGTTTCCTTTCTCTGATTTTTTTTCTTATAGATACGATTTTTCTTGCAGAACAATGATAAGTGTGGAAATATGTATACATATATTCATTTGTCAAGTATTTTAACATAATTAGCATTTAATGGATTTCCTACCATCTAGGGGAGGGGTGGGGACTAGGGTGGAAAATTTGTAACAGAAAGCTTTGTAAGGGTCAATGTTGAAGAATTACCCATACATATGTTTTACAAATAAAAAGCTTTAATTAAAAAAAAAAAAAGAATTAAGATATCTTTTTGGGTTTGTGAAACAATGCAACCAATACTTAAACTTGTGCATACTCTTCAGATATGTTTTTTCCTTACGTGTTTCTTATTTCAACAAGTGAAGCATTCTGTTGAATAAGTACTTCAGTAACTTATCTTGATGAGGAGGTGAGTATACTCAACCCTCACCTTGTATTGAAAACTAAAGGTAGCTTCTTGAATCTTGTTTTATACATAACCATAAAACTATTAAAAAAAATTATAAATTCTTTTCTGATTTTCCTAACTCTTGTGAACCTGGAGCTTGTTTTTCTTCTTTTCATGGAGATTGAGTTCAACATTATTATATGGTTGAAATACCTTCACAGAATTCCTCTGGAACTTGTCCTGCCTTTCAGAGAGATATTAACAGTCTGGTTGCTTAGAAAGGTCCTTTTTCTTATCATAGATCGGCCAAAGAGCAAATTAGAACTATCCATATATTGGAATGTAGATCTGGCATTTTTTTAATTAAAAAAATATAATCATTGGGGCGGAGCCAAGATGGCGAACTGCAGACAGCGTTCTCTGTGAACTCCTGAGATCTTCCCTCAGACCCAGACAAAGTGAGCCTTCGAACTGGTTTTGGAGTGAGGGCTCCGCCAAACATTTGGACTACAACGCACTTCTATCAAAAATCTACCTTGAAAGAACTCCGGAGAAGGTTAGCCTAAGGGGAAATCTGCCGCTGGTATCAATCAGACTCCAGCCGGGGCAAAAGTCAGGGCTGCGATAGAGGGGCGGATTTTAGGCACCCCGGAAGCCCCTGGGAGACGCCTGGGCCACTTTGCTCTGCTTGCGGGCAGGTGCTTTGGCAGATCTGCCTTTGGTAAAGGGTGGATCGAGAGCAGCTGAAAACGTGGTCCTAGTGCGAATCTAGCCCGACCAGCCTCAGACCGGAAGTCAACTCGGCAAACTGCCCCAGGGCAAATACAAATTGTTGCAGTATTTTCTGCTGGGGACCGATATCCCAACTTTAAATCATGAGCAAGAAGAAGAGAGCTCTCACCATAGAAAGCTTTTATGGAGAAAAAATAGAACAGTCCCCAGATCCTGACATGAAAACAATCCCAGATGAAGCCACAAAGGCAGACTTAAGTTGGTCTCCCTTTCAGAAGGCTTACCTGGAAGATTGCATTAAGAATCTCAAAAGAGAGCTAGAAGAATGGGGAAATAAATTGAGATCAGTGCAACAGAAATATAAAAAACTGGAAAATAGGACTGGTGAATTGGAAAAAGAAAACAGTTCACTGAAAAACAAAATTGGTGAATTGGAAAAAATCACCAATTCACTGGAAAATAAAAATGGTGAACTGAAAAACAAAATTGGTGAATTGGAAAAAGACAACAATTCACTGA
>JAJPUD010001416.1:137434-168470 GCA_023553655.1 Myrmecobius fasciatus | reverse complement strand
ACTGAAAAACAAAATTGGTGAATTGGAAAAAGACAACAATTCACTGAAAAATAAAACTGGCAAAATGGAAAAAGAATGCATTGAATAAAGAAATTCAACTGGCCAGCTACAAAAGGAGCTAAAAAAGATAACTGAAGGAAATAATACTTTAAAAATTAAAATTGAACAAATAGAAGTAAATGCCTCAATAAGACTTCAAAAATCAGTCAAACAAAAACAAAAAAATGAAAAAATAGAAGAAAATATGAAATATCTCCTAGGAAAAACAACTGACTTGGAAAACAGATCCAGGAGAGACAATTTAAGGATTATCGGATTCCCTGAAAGCCACAATGAAAAAAAGAACCTGGATGCTATCTTCCAGGAAATCATGAAAGAGAATTGCCCTGATGTTTTAGAATCAGAAGGCAAAATTGGCATTGAAAGAATTCACCGATCACCTCCAGAAAGAGACCCCAAAATTAAAACCCCAAGAATATCGTGGCCAAATTTCAGGACTATCGCACCAAGGAAAAGATATTGCAAGCAGCTAGAAACAGTTCAAATACCGAGGAACTGTAATTAGAATTACACAGGATCTGTCAGCTTCCACTTTAAAGGATCGAAGGGCCTGGAATCAGATATCCCGAAAGGCCAAAGAACTTGGGTTACAGCCAAGAATAAGTTATCCAGCTAGAATGAGCATCATCTTCCAGGGAAGAAGATGGTCATTCAATGATACAGGAGAATTTCACCTATTTCTAATGGAAAGACCAGATCTGAACAAAAAATTTGACCTCCAAATAGAGAACTCAAGAGAAGCATAAAAAGTTAAAAAGGAAAACTCTTGAGAACTATATTTCTACTATAGGTATCCTTAAAGAATGGCAGTATAATTTGATTTTTCTTTGATAATAATGGAAAAGAAATTAAAGGTGGAAGGGATACCATTCTGAAAAAGAAAAGGGGGGGAGGGGGGAAAGGAGGCAAAATAAAATAAAAATAAAGGAGGTAAAATAAGGCAAAATCTCATGAAGAGACATAGAAGATCTAATATAATTGAGGGAAAGAAGGGAGGGCAATAAGTATTGTCTAAACCTTACTCTCATTAGATTGGACTCTAAGAGAGTATATCAGACACATTTGGCTTCAAAGAAAGGCCTGACCCTCCTTGTGGGAAGGTAGGAGGGAGGGGAGAAAAGGAAAGGGATAAACTAATAGAAGGATTAGGGGAAAGATATAAAGAGGAGGGAGGGACTCTAAAGGGAGGAGGATTAGTGGTGGGAGGTGGTCATCAAGAGCAAAGTACTGGGGAGGGGGGAAGGGAGAGAGGGGAAAGGGAAGAGAAAATCATAACTCTGGGTAAATAAGATGGCAGGGAATACAGATATAGTTATTTTAACTGTGAATGTGAATGGGATGAACTCTCCCATAAAACGGAAGCGGGTAGCAGACTGGATTAAAAGCCAGAATCCTACAATATGTTGTTTACAAGAAACACATCTAAAACATAGAGATACATACAGAGTGAAGGTAAAGGGCTGGAGCAGAATCTTCTATGCTTCAGGTGAACAAAGAAAGGCAGGGGTAGCAATCCTTATCTCGGATCAAGTAAAAACAAAACTAGATCTAATTAAAAGAGATAAGGAAGGAAACTATATTTTACTAAAGGGTTCCATAGACAATGAAGCAGTATCAATACCTAACATATATGTACCAAGTGGTATAGCATCCAAATTCCTAGAGGAGAAACTAACAGAGATGCAAGGAGAAATAGACAGTAATACTATACTAGTGGGGGAGCTCAACCTTGCTCTCTCAGAATTAGATAAATCAAATAACAAAATAAATAAGAAAGAAGTTAGGGAGATTAACAAAAGGCTAGAAAAGTTAGGTATGATAGATCTCTGGAGGAAATTGAATGGTGATAGAAGAAAGTATACTTTTTTCTCAGGGGTTCATGGAACTTATACAAAAATTGATCATGTGTTAGGGCATAAAAACCTCAAAATCAAATGCAGAAAAGCAGAAATAGTAAATGCATCCTTCTCAGATCATGATGCAATAAAACTCACATATAATATAAGGCCAGGAGAAAATAGACCACAAGTTATTTGGAAATTAAATAATCTAATCCTGAAGAACGAATGGGTGAAAGAGCAAATTATAGACACAATCGAAAATTTCATCCAGGAGAATGACAACAATGAGACAACATACCAAAATTTGTGGGACACAGCTAAAGCAGTTATAAGGGGTAATTTTATATCTCTAGATGCTTACTTGCATAAAACAGAGAAAGAGAAGATCAATGAACTGGGCTTAAAATTAAAAAAGCTTGAAAAAGACCAAATTAAAAACCCTCAATTAAATACCAAATTGGAAATTCTGAAAATTAAAGGGGAGATCAATAAAATTGAAAATAAGAAAACTATTGAATTAATAAATAAAAGTAAGAGTTGGTTTTATGAAAAAACCAACAAAATAGGTAAGCCTTTAGTTAATTTGATTAGAAAAAGGAAAGAGGAAAATCAAATTATTAGTCTCAAAAATGATAAGGGAGAACTTTCCTCCAATGAAGAGGAAATTAGAGTAATAATTAGGAGTTTCTTTGCCCAACTTTATGCCAACAAATTTGATAATGTAAATGAAATGGAGGAATATCTACAAAAATATAGATTGCCCAGATTAACAGAAGAGGAAATAAATTATTTAAATAGCCCTATTTTGGAAAAAGAAATAGAACAAGCTATTAATCAACTCCCTAAGAAAAAATCTCCAGGGCCAGATGGATTTACATGTGAATTTTACCAAACATTCAAAGAACAATTAATCCCAATACTATATAAACTATTTGAAAAAATAGGGAAAGAAGGTGTACTACCAAATTCCTTCTATGACACAGATATGGTGCTGATAGCTAAACCAGGTAGGGAGAAAACTGAGAAAGAAAACTATAGACCCATTTCCCTAATGAATATTGATGCAAAAATTTTAAATAACATTTTAGCAACAAGATTACAGAAAGTCATCCCCAGGATAATACATCATGACCAAGTAGGATTTATACCAGGAATGCAGGGCTGGTTCAATATTAGGAAAACTATTAGCATAATCAATTATATTAATAACCAAATTAATAAAAATCATATGATTATCTCCATAGATGCAGAAAAAGCCTTTGATAAAATCCAACACCCATTCCTATTAAAAACACTGGAGAGTATAGGAATAAATGGGCTTTTCCTTAAAATGATTAGTAGTATCTACTTAAAACCTTCAGCAAGCATCATATGTAATGGAGTCAAACTAGAACCATTCCCAATAAGATCAGGAGTGAAACAAGGCTGCCCACTGTCACCATTATTATTTAATATTGTGTTAGAAATGTTAGCTTCGGCAGTAAGAGAAGAAAAAGAGATTAAAGGAATTAGAGTAGGTAATGAGGAAACCAAATTATCACTCTTTGCAGATGACATGATGATATACATAGAGAACCCTAAAGACTCAACTAAAAAACTACTAGAAACAATTCACAACTTTAGCAAAGTTGCAGGATACAAAATAAATCCACATAAATCATCAGCATTTTTATATATTACCAATAAAGTTCAGCATCAAGAGATACAAAAAGAAATTCCATTCAAAATAACTGTTGATAGTATAAAATATTTGGGAATTTATCTGCCAAGGGATAGTCAGGAACTATATGAACTAAACTACAAAACACTTTCCACACAAATAAAATCAGACCTACTCAATTGGAAAAACTTAAAATGCTCATGGGTAGGCCGAGTGAATATAATAAAAATGACAATATTACCCAAACTAATTTACTTATTTAGTGCCATACCAATCAAACTCCCAAGAAATTATCTTACAGATCTAGCAAAGTTCATTTGGAAAAACAAAAGGTCAAGAATTTCAAGGGGATTAATGAAAAAAAAAGGCTGACAATGGTGGACTTGCTGTACCAGATCTAAAACTATATTACAAAGCAGCGGTCATCAAAACCATTTGGTACTGGCTAAGAAATAGAGTAGTCGATCAGTGGAATAGTATAGAATCACAAGACAAACTAGGCAATAACTATAGCAATTTAGTCTTTGATAAACCCAAAGACCCCAGCTTTTGGGATAAGTATTCACTATTTGACAAAAACTGCTGGGAAAACTGGAAACTAGTGTGGAAGAAATTAGGGCTTGACCACATCTAACACCACATACCAAGATAAGATCTAAATGGGTTCATGATCTGGATATAAAGAGTGATACTATAAGTAAATTAGAAGAATGTAATATAGTTTACCTCTCAGACCTATGGAGATGGAATAAATTTATGTCCAAAGAAGAACTGGAACTCTTAATTGAAAACCAGATAGATAACTTTGACTATATTAAGTTAAAAAGTTTTTTGTACAAACAAAATCAATGCAGACAAGATTAGGAGGGAAGCTATAAATTGGGAAATCATCTTTACATTTAAGGGTTCTGATAAAGGTCTCATCTCTAAAATATATAGAGAATTGTCTCATATTTATAAAAATTCAAGCCATTCTCCAATCAATAAATGGTCAAAGGATATGAACAGACAATTTTCAGAGGATGAAATTAAAACTATTTATAGTCATATGAAAAGGTGCTCCAAATCACTATTGATCAGAGAAATGCAAATCAAGACAACCCTGAGGTACCACTACACGCCTGTCAGATTGGCTAAAATGACAGGAAAAGTTAATGATGAATGTTGGAGGGGATGTGGGAGGGCTGGGACACTGATGCATTGTTGGTGGAGCTGTGAACGGATACAGCCATTCTGGAGAACAATTTGGAGCTATGCTCAAAAAGTTATCAAACTGTGCATACCCTTTGACCCAGCAGCATTTCTATTGGGCTTATATCCCAAAGAAATCATAAAGAAAGGAAAGGGCCTCACATGTGCAAGAACGTTTGTGGCAGCCTTTTTTGTAGTGGCTAGAAACTAGAAATTGAATAGATGCCCTTCAATTGGAGAATGGCTGAATAAATTATGGTATATGAATATTATGGAATATTATTGTTCTGTAAGAAATGACTAGCAAGATGATTTCAGAGAGGCTTGGAGAGACTTACATGAACTGATGCTGAGTGAAATGAGCAGAACCAGGAGATCATTATACACGGCAACAACAGTACTATATGACGATCAATTCTGTTGGACATGGCTCTCTTCAACAATGAAATGTTTCAAACCACCTCCAATTGTTCACTGAAAAAAGCCATATACACCCAGAGAGAGGGATGTGAAATGTGGACCACAACATAACATTCTCATACTCCTTGATTGATGTTTGCTTACATTGTGTTTCCTTTATCTGATATATTTTTTGTGTAGATAAGATTTTTCTTGCACAACAATGATAAGTTTGGAAATATGTATACATATATTCGATTTGCCAATATTTAACATAATTAACATGTAGTGGATATCCTGCCATCTAGGGGAGGAGTGGGGAGTTGGGGGGGGAATTTGTAACAGAAAGCTATATAAGTGTTATTGTTGAAGAATTACCCACACATATGTTATGCAAATAAAATTTAAAAAAATTAAAATATATATATATAATCATAACTATTTTCAAAATACATGCAAAGATAGTTTTCAACATTCACCTTTGCAAAACCTTGTGTTCCAAATTTTTCTCCTTCCTTTCCCCCCCATCCACAAGTTAAAACTATTTTACATAAAAATTTAAATGTACAATTTTCTGCTAATTGGTTCTAGAGAGAGAACTATGGAGACTGGATATGGATTGAAGCATAATATTTTCATATTTTTGTTTGTTTTTTTCTTTCTCATGGTTTTTTTCCCCTTTTGGTCTGAGTTTTCTTGCACAACATGACAAAAATGGAAATGTTTAAAAGGACTGCACATATTTAGCTTATATCAGATTGTTTGCTGTCCTGGGGAAGGGAGAAATAAGGGAAAGGGGGAAAAAATTTGGAACATGGAGTTTTACAGGAATGAATGTTGAGAATTGTTCTTACATGTATTTGGAAAAGTGAACACTAATGAAGGAAAAAAATAAACATTTTTCTCTAAGAAAACAACAACAACAAAAGCCTTAATATGTTTATTTCTACTGTGGAAATTTGAGCAATTTTCTATCACCTGCCTTAGAAGGGTGACCAACATGGATCTACAGATTCCCTACATGACTTCAGTTTCTTTCCTTATTTTTGGTTTTTGCATCCATTTATTTTCTCATTGAAGGACCACATCAATGCTTTGACATAGGGAGAATGAGGTTAAAAGACATGCTAGGAAATATCAGAGGCAGGATTTTCCTGATTCCAGGACTCTCTTCAATATGTTACCTTCCCACTTCAGTTCCTTATAAAGGACATCTGTTAAACAATTCAGTTTTTTTTTTCTATAAATAAAGGCTCTCTGCCTCATTCCCATAACCCCATTCTTGCTATGAGAAATCCCTAAGGGGTTAGTTAGTGTTATAGCTCTTGAATACTATCTAGTGTATTTTCCCCAATATCAATTGAGTTATCACCCTTTACTAAATATCATTTAGCTTTTATAAAAGGATATTAAGTGAGAAAATATACAAAGGACCAAAGTAAAACAACATTCTGTACTGGGAACAGACCTCTACATTAGCTCCTAGGAAGAGTGAACTCAAACCTAAATTGGTTGCTACAAAACATTCCCTATGAACAAATATACTTTAGGTCTTTGCTTACACAGTGTTTTAAGTTGGAGATTGATTTAGCTGGGTTTGTTTTGCTGGGTCTTACAGGCCTTTAAGCCTTAGGGTTTGTTTTATACTAGATTCAGTTGCTACTGCTATCAGCTCCAGAAAGAGGGGATCTCTCATGGGCTTTCCACCTCAAAGCTCACGAGGTTGTAACTTGATCCATTTCATCTCCAATACTAATTCAGGAAAGAGAAAACAAAAAGATTAAAAAAACAAATAGCAAGAAAATAATGTTCATACCTATTTGGGAACCAGATGGTGAAATCTGATGCTGCTACTTTTTCACCTAGGCAGACACCCACAGCATTTCTTCATTTGAAAAGGGAGAGACAGGAGAAGTAGATGGGGGGGGAATGAAATATACACAATAATTTTGTTATTTTAATATTTTGTATATTTGAAGAGAATAATAAATTATGCACAGTAGATTTGCAATTTCATGTACAACCACCTTTTTATTGTACTGTTAATGGAAATGCATGCTTTATTATGTAAATGAAAAATAAAATAAAATATCCTTTTTTTTAAAAGTAGATCTTTGGGGGGATAAAGTTTTAATAAACAAAAGTTGCCTCTATGTCTTCAAGCTTTGAACTATTTTATCAATGAACATTTGGAGAAAAACTTGCTATAGATTTGAATCCAGTAATACAATGTTTATTTGGCATTTTACCATTGTTGAAACTATTAAATAGAAAACTCGGCTACCCAAAAATATCAGCTACCTCAAGCAAAAACTTGTTCTTTTTAAAAATTGTTTTGAGTGGTAGAAAATTACTGACTGAGGCACTTTGAATGTTGCTGTTATCACCTACAAATTGGATGCTATATAGGCTGATAAAATCATTTTCCTTCTATTTTAAATTTTAAAGTGATTTTTTTTCCTGAGGCAATTGGGGTTAAGTGACTTGTCCAGGGTCACACAGCTAGGAAGTGTTAATTGCCTGAGACTAGATTTGAACTCAGGGTCCTCCTGACTTCAGGCTGGTGTTCTATCCACTGTGCCACTTAGCTGTCCCTAAAGTGATAGTTTTTTTAAAAAGCAAAAGAAACTATGGGAGGCCTTTACTGTAATTACATTGAAGTAGGCATTATTATTTATATTTTAGATATAAGAAAATCTGAGATTAAAAAACATTGTTTTTTATCCAAAGTAGCATAGTTGATAAATGGTTTAACTGAGAAAAGAATTAGGTTTTCTGATACCTAATTCATTGTCCATTTTGCAACAACATTACTCTAATATCTCTACTAGAATAATCTACTTAAGATAAGATGCTGGGTGGTTTAGTGGTTGGTTGGTTGGTTGGTTGATATCACTATGTTAGAGTCAGTTACATTGTGTCCAACTGTGGCTGATGAGACTAATAGGAGTTCAAAATGCTCTGCCACAGGTTGGACATAGTCCATGTGAACATTTGGGTTGGATTCTCTAATTTTGAGCATTTCTTAGTTAACCTTAAGCTATTTGACTCTGATTATTTAATCAATGATCTAAATACCTCTCTAATACTACAAATTCCTGATTGAAGGAGTTTTGAAAACTAGTCCTACCCTAAATTCGCTTATATTGAATACATAAAGGAATGCTGAAAAGTAGGAGAGGAGCAAGAAGAGGATTCCCCAAGAACAGAAAGTACCTGGGAAGAATCACTGAGGCCAGGGCTCCACCAAAATAAAACTCAACTATAACTACTTCATATTTTTTTTCTTGTCAAAACTTGTGTTAAAAACAGTAGCATAAAAAGTAAATTATATTTTTGTATTATTCTCTTTTTAATTATACAACTTATGCAGTATCATACCTAACATTAGTTCTTAAACTTTTGATCTCAGGACTCTTAATGTTCTTAAAAAATATGGGGTATCCCTATATCAGCTTTTTTTATATAGGTTAAATTTACATTCACAAGATTAGAAATTTTAAAATTTTATTATGAAAATAGTTTTGATTTCATAAACCTCAAGTCTTTTGGAGCATCATGAGTTCTTGGAGTACATTCTGAAAACCTATTGTAGAAGATGTCTCCTCCAAAGTTTAAAAAAAAAAAAAAAAAAACAGAATGAGTGCATTCCTTACCTGTTAGCCTTATTCTGTTAGTTGAAAAACCTTTATATCAACCTTTCAATCATATCTATCAAAAACTAGATTGAACAAGTATATTTTACATTTTTACTTAAAAGCTTCAGAGTTTAAGCCTAAGCATACTGTTTAAGGAAGCACATTCCTGAGTGAGAGCTTACCAGCTACAGTTCCGGTCTCTCTACCTGCTGTTGTTCAAATTCTGGGCAAACAGCCAAGACATTCCAACAAAATCAAAGTGCTATGACAGACCTGAGAGTAAAGAGGGGAGAGAAAATTGAAAGGAAATCAGTCTAGTGAAAAAAAGTCCATTAGGCTTGGAATCAGGAGCTGCTATTACAAGTTGGTGGACCTAGGTTAAATTGTGACCTTAATCCTTGTTTGACTGAGCAAGTAATTGCTGTTTTTGAACTAGAAGATCTCTAAGGTAGGGTCTTCCTTTGAGTTCTGTGATTCTAGTAGAAATAATTAGAGAATACAGAATATCATCCATAAAAATTAATGTGACAAAATAATTTTAAGAGACAAAGTTTTGGGGTATATTAATCAGTTTTATCAATCACATTCAGCATGTGATTGATCCAAATGACTTCTTATTCTCTCGTTGGTCAAAGAACAAGCATGGCCACTTTTTGAAGTTTATGCCCATGGGCAAGAGATATTCTGTCATTCAGCAATCAATTCTGGTTAACAATTATTGAAAAGTGAACTTCACAAAGAGAAGTGAGCTTGCACCAATGAGGGACTGAGAGTGATTTGTCATTCTTGCTCAGAGAAACTATCCCTATATCCAGACTTCCCCTAGCAATCTGGACAAAAGGATTTATCTCCACTCCAATTTGATCAAATGGAATTCACCTCTGACTAGAGATTTCTTGTAAGGTTAGGAGGGATTAGATAAATTTGAGAAGATTAGCTCAACCTTCAGAGACTGAGGTCTTGAAATGAGGGTAATAGAAAAAGAGGGAATCCTGAATCTTCCCAAATCATTGGTTATTAATGATCATTTCTCTCAGTGATCTTCCTTGGCTCAACCAGACACTTCTACAAATTATAAATTTTACTCAGCTAAAATATTACTGGAAGGACTTTAAGATTTATACTTGTATTAACAAGGTTGGAGGCAGTAAAGATAATAAATATTGAAAAGTTGTATAAATATCTACCTGCATAAACAGGAATATTGGAAGAAAGGAGACAATGGACAAGTAGAGATAGTAATTGTTAAAAACAGGCTTGACAGCTTTCTCTACTCTTGTTCACCTGTGGCTTTTTAGGTCTGTTGGTGAAAACACTGGATTGAGGATAAAAATCAAACTCAGAATTCTTTTCTCTAATCATCTTTTTCATTTTCTTTTTCTATATCATCACTGCCCCTGTGCAGGTCTCCTTGACAAATTTTTTTTTCATCCAGTTATACTACAGGAAAAACCAAGGAAGTTTGATATAATATATAGCTTAAAGTCATTATAGTTCCATGCAGTTCTATACAGCACATTCCACACAGTGCATAGATATATATTTTCCTCTTACTCCCACCTGGCATTAAGTTTACCAAAGTATATTTTAAATAAAAGGCAAGTTTTTAAAGAATTGACATACAAAGAAACTTGCTTAGCTCATATTCATTACTCTATAATTACTTTAGAAAATCACAATTTTAAAAATATTTATGCAAAATTTGGAACCACTGCTAGATACAAAATATTCTAATGGCAATCAATCACCCTTTCTCTTTTCATTGTGGAGCCTTTTTCAGTGTTTGAAGCCTCACTTGCAGACTGTATTAAAATCTGGAAAGTTTGGTCTCAGGAACCATACCAAGGGAAAATTACTGAAAACTTAGGTTTAGTTCATGAAAAGGAGAAAATAAAGAACACAACCTACAGTTATATAGGCCTCCTCTAGATCAAAGAATACCAAAGTCTGCGTTGACAAAAGTATGAAGCCGTGATAGATCTTGTAACTGTACTCTCTTGAGATTCAATTTTAAACATCTCAAACATAAAGTAGATTGTGAGATGTCACATTTCAGCTTATACCACCAAAAAAGTCCCTCTTACATTCATGTCTTTTGTCAAGTCAGGCTAGAATCTGATGGACTTATTTTAGTAGTCTTATTTTCCACTGTAAGAAAAAAGTACTATAAAAATATGGGGGTAGAAGAGTAGGAGATGGAAATTTTTACTCACAAGATTGTCTTAAAAAGCTCAGGATCACTATTTGGGCACCTTCTTAAAAAAAAAAAAAAAGGCAGAGGACAGATAAAAGATACTGAGCCAGAATAGACAAATTTTTTCATAATCTTGAAGGCTTGTTAAATCAGTTTAACTCTACGTTGTCCTTTTCTAAAATTCTTATTTCTTAATCATATCTCCAGTTGTGTTATTTATGCCAGCCATAGCCTTGAACAACTCTCATAGATGCATTGCCTCCACTTTTACACATACTTCTAAAAATACTTAGAGTATCATGCTATGTAACCTGCTGCATTAAGTCACTGTACCAATTACAACAGGAGATTTTTCACACTTTTTCTTCTATCCTTAAATGTTTTATGGCTCCAATATCCATCATCGAAACTGAGAAAATGAGACCATTCACTAAGCTCACCTCATCCTTATCACATCAAATGACTACTGCTGGTATTTTCTCCTTTATTAATGTCTCAAATTAAGTAATCCTTCTTTCAAAAGCAAATACAAAACAAACTTGCACAAATGATCAGTTACCATACTGTATAGTCCTGGAAATAATCTTCTCAATCATTCCCACATTCATGTCCATATATCCTTTATCCTCAAAAAATTCTTCACTTTAAACATCCATGCTTAGTAACTATCACCCTATGGCTTTCTTCTTTTGGAAATAAATTCCTAGATCACAGCTTCTTAAACTGTGGTTTGTACAACTTCTTAAACATATGGTTCCATATGAGGTCTTGTAACTGAATGTGGGCATTATGAAATTATGATTTATTAGCAGTAAATGTTTTATTTGTATACCTATTTTACATATCCATATATCCAAAGTCATGTAAAAATTACTGAGGCAAAAAGAGGTCATGAGGGAAAAAGTTTAAGAAGCCCTATTCTAGATAAGGTGCTGTAGAGTAAGTGCCTTTACTTATTTATTAAATTTCCAAAAATTTCCTAATTTTTCTTCTAAACTTATCAGAAAATTAATTCCCTATATTTCTCTATAACGTCATCACTTTGATGTCATATAGTAGATGGGTTTCTTCAAAGTTACATTGGTTTCACTGAAAATGTGATATATTCTACATTTCAAAGTAACTTAGTACTTTAGCCAGTCTCCAAAGAATTTCTTTTCCAAAATTATTTGTACACTTGCTTTTAAATCAATTTTTTCCTTTTAATGAAAATGTTATGAAGTGAAGCATTTGTTAAGTTTCTGTAAGTTTTACTTAAGCTCTTGAATTCTCTCTGGAAATAAATCATAGAAATAAGTCTCTTGACTCAGAAAAAAAATTTTTTTTAAGCAAGTACTTTTTTTGTAAAACATTGCACCTCTACCCCACCTTAAAAGATGTTTTCATTTTTATTGCTTCATGTTGAGTTTCGGTTTTGCTAATCACTTTAGGATGTGTTTTCCAATGGTTCCCTTAGAGTTCCTTTTTCAGAAAGGTTTTCATGGGCAGTGGGTATTTATCAGCTGTGGTATTTATTTTGGAAACATAGCATCAAAATATTTTCTACTTCTTCTCTTTGTCAAACTCAGGATACACTTGTATTTTGTTTGGATTCAAATATGAGATTTGCTTCTTTATCAGCCTAGTAGTATCACAACTAAAGCAATTTTAAAGTTTCCCAAAAGTAATTTTTTTAAACCTAGTTCTTTACCTCAACTTTTAGAAATCCAAATAAATCTTTTCAAACTTCTTAAAATAGTTGCACAACTAAGAAGAAGCTATTCTTCATAGAAATTCAGTTGATTATTTTAAAATGTTTTAATTTCATTGTATTTTTTGCCTTGGGAAAACAAAAAAACCAGACATTTTTGTTTTGACTGAGACTAAGTCACTAAGCAACAGTTTTGACTAAGACCTTTTTTTTTTTTCTATTCAATTTTACAATAAGCAAAGATCTTTCAATTTTTCATGGGGATGTACATTGTTCAAGACTTCTTTCACTATTCCCAGTAAGTTATGCTGCAGGACAAAAATTACCATAAAATGTGGGCAAAATGTCATTAGCGGAGAGAGTGTTTGATAGATAAAGGTTCATAAACTGAAAATGTTTATTTCTCCCTTGGTCCTATTTACTTTGTGAGCAAAGGAGTGAATAGGGGAAGAAAAGGAAACAAGCATGTATATAGCACCTATAGAGCTAAAATTAACTTTCATTTACTCTTTACAACCCTTCAAAGTAGGTACCAGTTGATCGTCAATCTTTATAGTATTGCTGTTATTGTAAAATGTTTTAGTTTTGAATTCATTTTATATTATTTGCTATAAATCTTCCCAGGTTTATCTGCAACTGTCTTGGCTCATTTCTTGTGGCATAATATCCCAAAAATCATACAGCTCAAACAACAAATTGTTCAACAATTTGCCCAATTGATGGGTATCACCTCTGTTTCCAATTTTGCTACCACAGAAATATGCTTTGACTTTGTTAATACACAGACATGATAGTTCTGCAGATGATTTAACTAGTTCATAATGTCAGTAACAGTGGATTTTATGTCCCCATTTTTCCACATTCTGTGCAGCATTTGTCATTTTCCTTTTTTGTCATATTTACCAATCTGAGAGGTATGAGGTGTCTTGCATTTCACTAATAATTAGTGATTAAGTGATTAGTGATTAATAACATGTTTTTATGTGATTATTGGATTCCTTGAATTTCTTCTGAAAAATTCCTGTTCATATCCTTTGACCATTAATCAATTGGTTTTTTTTCTTAGTTTATGTTTTCCTCCTAATTTTGTGCATTTCAAAATCATACATTTTGTACTTCCCTGATTTAGGTATCAACATTTTATTTGTGTTATAAAAGGAAGGAGACCTTTCACTATTTTCTTAAATGTTGTATCTGTTATTTGGATTAGCTGGTCTTTAAGTGTTTGGTATGAAGTTGGGGTCTCTTAGGGAATTATTATGGCTTATTTAAATTTTTTCTAAGATGGGTTATTTATATATTATTTCCTCTTCTGTTAATCTGGGTAGTTTGTATTTTTGTAAATATTCATCCTTCTTCCTTAGAATGTTGGATTTATTAGCAATTTTTTGAGCAATTGAGCAAAATATTTTCTAAAAATTGCTTTAATTCATTGGTAGTGGATTAACCTCTCTTCATTTTCTATACTGGAAATTTAGTTTTCTTTTTTTTAATCAAATTAGCCAATGGTTTGCCTTATTGTTTTTTTTTCTTAAAACCAGCTTAGTTTATTAGAGCAATGTTTGGGATTTTAAAATTATTTTTTTAGCTACATGCCCAATTCATTTTTCTCTTTTATTAATGTATGACTTTAGAAGTATCAGTTTTCCCCTAAGCACTGTTTTGGCAGCATCCCATAAATTGTGGTATATTGCCTCATTGTTAATCTTTTTAGTGAAAGTATTTCTAAGATTTGCTTTTTGACCCACTCATTCTTTCAGATTAGATTATTTAGTTTCCAATTACTTTTAAATCTATCTTTCCATGGTACTTTATTATATGTAATTTTTATTGCATCATGATCTGAAAAGGATGCATTTAATATTTCTGACTTTCTGCATTTGATTGTAAGGTTTGTATGCACTAATACTTGGTCAATTTTTGTGTAGGAGCTATGTATCATTGAGACAAAGGTATATTTCTTTCTATCCCCATTCAATTTTCCCCAGAGTTTTATCATATCTATCATTATTTATCTCCTTAACTTCTTTCTTAAATTTATCTAGTTCTGAGAAGAAAAAGTCAAGGTCACCCACTAGTATAGTTTTACTTTTTCCTTTTGTAACTTCCTTAGCTACTTCTTTAGATATTTGAATGCTATACTATTTGATACATGTTTAAATTTATATTACTTCATTATTTGGGATACTTTTTAGCAAGATGTAATTTCCTTATCTCTTTATTTATATCTATTTTTGCTTTTGCATTGTCTGCTGTGATTATGATTGCTCTCCTGATTTTTTTTTTTACTTCAGATGAAACATAATAGATTTTGTTCTAATCCCTTATTCTTATTCTTACTCTGTAGTTTCTTTGCTTCAAATGCGTTGGGGGGCAGAGCCAAGATGGCAGAGAAATATTGCTTGACATTGCTTGAGCTCTCCCTGGTTTCCCTCAAAATTAAATACTAGATCAAACCTCTGAGCAGGTTTTGGAGTGCAGAACTCACAAACATTTGGAATGCAATAATTTTCCATCATAAAATATCTTGGATGAACTTCGGGAAAGGTCTGTCTGAATTGGGTAGGGGTGTTGGGAGGAGGATTGCAGACCAGCACAGGTGCAGTGGGAAGGTTTAATGTGAGGAATCTATGGGGAGGCTTTAGCCAAAATACAGCAGCATTGGCTATGGACCAGTGGCTCAGCAGCCATATAAAAATAGATTATGAGTCCCTGAATCTCAGCATAACAGGTGGAACTAGGCCAGATCAATCCCATGCAGTGGGAAAATCTGTAGCATTGCTGGCCCCAGTGCAATGAAAATCAATGAGAGACCCTTACAAAATAAAAGTATGTTTCCTGTGCCCTAGAAACAGATTTCAACTTTTTAAAAATTAGTAAAAAAAACAAAAAGAGCTCAGACTATAGAAAGTTACTGTGGTGACAGGGAAGATCAGAACACAAACCCAGAAGAGAATAGCAATGGCAAAATACCTGTATGTGAAGCCTCAAAGAGGGATATGTACTGGTCTCAAGCTCAAAAAATTCCTTAGAAGAGTTCAAAAAGGATATTAAAAGCAAGATAAAAAAAATAGAAAAAAAAATAAGAGCTATGCAGAAGAGTTTTTTTTTTGGGGGAAAGCCAACAGCTTAGAAAAAGAAGCACAGAAATTGACCAAAGAAAACTTCCTAAAAATAAATAAATTTAGCAAAGTGGAAAAATATATATTCTTAATACATACTCCTTAAAAAATAGAATTAGTGGGCAGCTAGGTGGCACAGTGGATAGAGTACCACCCTGAAGTCAGGAAGACCCGAGTTCAAATCTGGCCTCAGACACTTAATGCTTCCTAGCTGTGTGACCCTGGGCGAGTGACTTATTCCCAATTGCCTCAGGAAAAAAAAATTAGTGAAATGCTTCATATGTGTTTCTCATGCTATTTGCTTCCATTTTATGAATGAATTCATCCCATTCACATTCACAATTATGATTACTGTTATTTCTATCTTATTTTTCTTCCCGTTTATGCTTCTTTCTCCTTTCACCCTTTTTCTCACCAGTGTTTTGCTTCTGACCAATCTCCCTCAGTATGTTCTCATTCCTATCACACACCTACTTCTTATCCCTCTTTCCTAATAGTGTTACTCCATCTGATTAGAGTAAGGTTCAAATGATGGATCACATTCAACTTTCATCTTCCTCTCCACTGTAATAGGTCTCTTTTCCTCTCTATGTTGTGATTGAACCCATTTTGCCTCTTTCTTTCCTCTCTTTCATACTGTAATTCTCTTTCTCACCCTTTAATTTTTTTTTAATTTTTTTTTTAGTATTTCTTTTTTTTTTAATTTTTTTTAATTTTTTTTAATTTTTTAAGCTTTTTATTTGTATAACATATGTATGGGTAGTTCCCCAACCTTGATCTTTACAAAGCTTTCCAATACAAATTTTACCCCCAGTCCCCTCCTCTCCCCTCCCCTAGATGGCAGGAAGTCCACTACATGTTAATAATGTTGAAATGCTTGAGAAGTTATGCAAGAAAAATCCTATCTACAAGAAAAAAAAAGAATCAGAGAAAGGCAACACAATGCAAGCAAATGTCAATAGAGATCATGAAATTTTACGTTGTGGTCCATATTTCATGTCCCTCTTTCTGGGTGTATATGGTTTTCTTCAGTGAACAACTGGAACTGGTTTGAGACAATTCTTTATTGCAGAGAGCCATGTCCATCAGAATTGATCGTCATGTAATACTGTTGTTGCTGTGCATGATGATCTCCTGGTTCTGCTCGTTTCACTCAGCATCAGTTCATGCAAGTCTCTCCAGGCCTCTCTGAAATCGTCCTGCTGGTCGTTTCTTACAGAACAATAATATTCCATAACATTCATATACCATAATTTATTCAGCCACTCTCCAATTGATGGGCATCCCTTCAGTTTCCAGTTTCTAGCCACTACAAAAAAGGGCTGCCACAAACATTCTTGCACATGTGGGTCCCTTTCCCTCCTCTAAGATCTCTTTGGGATATAGGCCCAGTAGAAACACTGCTGGGTCAAAGGGTATGCACAGTTTGACAACTTTTTGATCACCCTTTAATTTTTTAAAATTCATCCTATTATATACAACTCATACTTGTGCACTTTTTTTTTTAAAGCTTTTTATTTGCAAAACATATATATGGGTAATTTCTCAACATTGACCCTTGCAAAGCTTTCTGTTACAAATTTTTCCCCGTAGCCCCCATCCCTCCCCTAGATGCCAGGAGGTCTACTACATGTTAATTATGTTAAAATACTTGACAAATCAAATATGTGTATACATATTTTTACAATTATCTTGCTGTGCAAGAAAAATCGGATCTACAAGAAAAAAAAATCTGAGAAGGGAAACATGATGCAAGCAAACATCAATAGAGATCATGAAAATGCTACGTTGTGGTCCATATTTCATATCCCTCTCTCTGGGTGTATATGGTTTTCTTCAGTGAACAATTGGAACTGGTTTGAGACAATTCTTTGTTGCAGAGAGCCATGTCCATCAGAATTGATCATCATGTAATACTGTTGTTGCTGTGTATGATGATCTCCTGGTTCTGCTCATTTCACTCAGCATCAGTTCATGCAAATCTCTCCAGGCCTCTCTGAAATCATCCTGCTGGTTGTTTCTTACAGAGCAATAATATTCCATGACATTCATATACCATAATTTATTCAGCCATTCTCCAATCGATGGGCATCCATTCAGTTTCCAGTTTCTAGCCACTACAAAAAGGGCTGCCACAAATATTGTTTTGTGCAATTCTTCTAACAGTCCTAATAGTAATAGTTACAAATATCTAAATGGTTTAATGTCTTTGAACAACTTGTGTTTTTTTTTTTTTGTTTTACCTTTTTATGCTTGAGTCTTGTATTTGAAAATTGAATTTTCTGTTTAGCTATAGTCTTTTCATCTAGCTCTGGTGTTTTCATCAGGAGTGTTTGAGAATCCTCTACTTCATTGAATATCCATTACGTACTCCCACTCCCTCAAGGATCATGTTCTGTTTTCCGGGATGGTTGAATCTTCTGCTTGTAATCCTAGCTCTTTTGCCTTTTGGAATATCATATCCCAAGTCTTCAATCCTTTATGGTAAAAGCTGCCAACTCCTGTGTAATTCTGACTGTGGCTCAATATTTGAATTGCTTCTTTCTGGCTGCTTGCAGTATTGTCTCCTTGAAGTGAGAGTTCTATAATTTGGCTATAATGTCCTGGGAGTTTTCATTTTAATATCTCTTTCAAGAGGTGATAGATGGACACTTTTAGTTTTTATTTTACCCTTTTAGTTCTAGGATATCAGGGTAGTTTTCCTTAATAATTTCTAGAAAGGTCCTGTCCAGGCAGGAGACTAACTCTTAAATTTTATCTCCTGGATCTGTTTACCAAGTTGGTTGTTTTTCCAACAATATAGTTAACATTTCACTTCTTTTTCATTTTCTTTTTTTTTTTTTTTGTTTTCTTTGATTCTTTTTGCCTCATAGAATCATTAGCTTTCACTTGCCTGATTCTGATTTTTTATTCTTTTCTTCAGTGAGCTTTTGTACCAATCCCATTTGGTCAAATCGCCATAGGGAGTTACTTCATTGAATTTTTTTTACATCTTTTTATCCATTTTTGTGCTTCCTTTATCAAGCTGCTGATTCTTTTTTTTTCACAATTCTCTCACACAACTCTCATCTATTTCCCCTTTTTTCTTCTGCCTCATTTCATTTTAAAATCATTTTTGAACTTTTCCAGTTCTTTTTTGGACCTGAAACCAATTTATATTTTTCTGAGGCTTTGTATGTAGGCATTTTGAAGATGGCCTCTTCTCAGTTTGTGTTTTGATTATTTGTTGGACATTTTCCAGCCTATTTTTAAAATTTTATTTTATTTTTAAAAAATAAGAAAAAACAAAAATAGAAAATGAATACCAAAACAAAATAAAACAAAACAAAAATGAACTTTGTCATGTACTCAGCAGAGCATTAGGGAAGATTCAAACTATATAACAACAAATTACTAGTTCAAGAAAAAATATATATTAGTAGAAGAAATTGTATTTATGAATGTCCATCTTTTCTTCACTTCCTTGTAAATTTTTCTTTTGTTCTGTGCTCTGCAACTTTTTTACTTTATTCTTTTCCCCCTTTCATCTCCCCCACCACTCCCAAGCAAGCTATAGTTAAAAAAAAGATATATCTATGTATATTGATATATAGATATATAGATACATATACACACACACTCCACCTCTCTCCACATACAGATGCACATACACATATGTTTCCTATCCCTGCTGACAATTTGTTTTAATTCTGTTTCTTAACTTGCTATTACTTAACCTCCCCCCACTCATGGATCCCTCCCTTGTTTTTTCTTTTACCCTTTGCTTCCCCATCTACCCACCCCTTTCTCTCTTATTTCTTCATAGGTTTTGGAAGGTGCTATACGTAGTGTTGCTTATTTAACCCATTCCTGATATGAGTGAATTTTCAGAACTACGATCTGTCCATCCACTTCTAATGCTTTTGTGTCTATTCTGCACCTTAGTTATATATCGTGATTACTCTTTTTATCTTAACTCTACCCTAAACTTTCTTTTGAGCTACCCTGTTGTTGTCAAACCTAAACATATGGTATACATTTCCCATATTAAAAAAACTATAAACAATGTTGAGTGCCTAGAAATTGATCTTTGATATTGGTTCTTATAAGTTAAATTTTCTATTAAGTTCAGGTTTGGTTGATTAAAAAGTCCTGGAAATCTGCAAGTTCATTGAATGTCCTTTTTTTTCTCATTCAATATTATAGATAATTTTGCTGGTTATGATATTTATGGCTGGAGCCCTAATTCTTTTAATTGTCAGTAGATATGATTCCAGGATCTGTGGTCTTTTATTATGGTTGCTGATGAGTCCTGTACAATTCTAATTGCAGCTCCAGCATATTTGAATTTTTTTTTTTTTTTTTTACAAAATGTTCTCTTTGATCTGGAGGTTTTGAAATTTGGCAATAATATTCCTATGTGTTTTCTACAAAGGATCTCATTGAGGTGGTGATTGGAGAATTTTTTCTATTTCTGCTTTCCCCTCATGTTCTATTACTCCAGGACAATTTTCTTGGATTATTTCTTGCATTATTGTGTCAAGGTTTTTGGGGTTTTTTTTATCACAACTTTCAGGTAGTTCTATTATTCTTATATTTTCTCTTCTTGATTTGTTCTCCAGGCCTGTCAATTTTCTAATAAGATGTTTCACAGTCTGTTCTATTTTTTTGTTCTTTATAATCTGTTTTGTTATTTCTTGGTCTCTCATAGCTTCACTGACTTCCCTTGCCAATTATAATTTTCAAAGAATTATTTTCATTTTTGAGATGCTGTATTTCCTTTTTCTAATTGGTTGACTTTTTTTCATAATCTTGTTTTTCTTGGATTTTTTTGTTTGTTTTTTCTCAATGTCTCTCATTTGATTTTTAAATTCTTGGGATCTTTTATAAATTCTCTCTGGACAGGGAGCCATTTTTCATTGCTCTTTGGGATAGAAGCCGTTTTTATTTTAGTATCTGCCTCTGAAAATGAACCCTGGTCTTCCCTGTTCTCATAGTAGATTTCTATGATGGCATTCTTTCTTCTTTACCAGTTCTTTTTTTTTTTTTTTTAAATAAGAGGTATTAGTGTAAAGCACCTCTAATCATGGGGTAGAAAGATGGTGCCTCAAGCTTTCCTTCAGCTCTCCAATCCAACCAGGAACCAAAATCAAAAGCTCTACTCTTCAGCAAGTGTCCACAGCCAGCAGTGTTTCTGCCCTACTGCCTCTGCACTCAGTCTTCCAAATCCCAGACTCCCTCCACATACTGTAGAAGAGGTGATTTTCTTCAGATGTTCTTGGGTTGTATCTGGGGGACTCCTATTCTGCCCCTAGTGTTATTGGTCTTTCACCAGTCTATGTTCACCCTGAGGCACAAATTTGTTCTATTTGTGAGGGAAATAGGGAGAGCTTGAAATATACCAATTTACTCTGCCATCTTCCCAAAATCCTACTCCACATCTTGTGATTTTTAAAGTTGACCTCTGTTTTTGGTACACTGATGATTCTGTCCCAAGCTTCTTGCCCTCAGAGATCAGGGCACAACCATTGGTTTGCTGTGTCAGAGTGCAAGCTTTGCATGCTGCTGGGAGAGCTAGAGGTCTTAACTGGCAGGCTGGTCTGTTATGAAAGGGCTAAGATTGCTGATCTATGCTTGTATCAGGGGCCTCCTGCTGGCTAGGCCAGACACTACCTGCCCTGGGCTTGGCTCCCCTTTTACTCCAGGGAGACCAACCTTTCCTTAGATTTAAACATGGTATCACTCAGGCTGACTGTAATAATATCACCCTTTTGATGCTAGCCACATTCATGATACATGACCATAATGCAACCTCTTTTCCTGATCTAGATTGTCAGGAGTTTTTGGAGTTCATTTCAGAATAAGGGAGGTGCATAATGGGAAGCAGCATAAACACAGGCAGCAGGACAAGCTTATAATTAAGAAAGTAGGAGGTCCAGAAAAATTCAAGAAGCCAGTAAGTTAACTACCCTGAAAGGTACAGAATTGATCTTTCCCTTCTGAAACTCTGCAAGTTTTATGACCATGAATGTGGTCTGAGTCATCTGTAACCCTTGTGCTAGATCATTTCTGCCCTACAAGGGGAGGGCAGGAGGAAGAATAGTGTTAAAAATTTTTGAATGCTACATACAGTCCTCACACAACTAATTAGCTCAGTGCTGAGCTCTTCCATGGCTCTCCTACTTTTGTTGACAGAAGATTGTAGAAACTTATTAATAGAATTTAGGATTGAGAGACTGGAGTTGGGACTGTATCAATAGAAAACAGGCCAGCATTTCACCTAGTTGGACTATAAGTGCTTACAGGGAATAATGGTGACCCAAGCCTCACCATCCCTGAGACTTATCTTTCTGTTGGGAACCATGAGTCAGTTTTATGGCCAGAAAGCAGAAACCTTGTGGTTGGTGCTAACTGGAAGAAGCTAGTACTCCTTAGTTTGGTTCTACTTAATCCTATACTGGCACCTCCCCCTAAAGAGATTGTAACATTAGATCTTTCAGACAATGTACAGTTACAATCACCCTGTCTGATACTGTGTTGCTTTTTTAGAGAAGGATGAACCTAAGCAGAAGGAGGGGTGGAGAATACAGTCTGAGCAGTATCCCACCAGAAGGCTAAATACTTATGTGGATTGCAGGTGAGGTCCTAATTATAAGAGTGAAATCAACAAGCAGCCAAGGACCATTGATTTGGTGTCCAATTGCTTTCTCAGTTTAATTGGGTGTAGAGGCTGCTCAGGGATTGCTTCCTTAGCTGGACCAAGGACAATCATGGAAGGCTTCAAATGTAGGTTCTGTGATTAAGAACACTATGGCAGTATGACTGACCTATAGGACCTGAATAGATCCATTCAGAAGGGCTGGAGACTAGATGCCTTCCTGAATTTGTGAGCCCTTATTAGTCTCCTGATTCAAATGGACAAATTCCCATGAAAGACCTAGACAGAGAAATCAGGCTTTCAGCCCCTATGGCTAGATTAAGGCAAAGTGACAGTCCACAATCCTTTGTACTACCATTTCTAAGGTAGAACACCATAAGGGTAAATACATGAGACCATTTTCACTATGTTTCCTGGCATAGCTTTCCCCAAGGGTCTTAATTTCCCTAATTAGGTATGCTACTCCCTCCAATGATTGCTATGTACAAGTTAAAGGGTTTTTGTAAATTAGCTGTAGAGTTGTTTAGTTATTTCTGTGGTAAAGGGTGACCCTTTGTTACAGTCATAGTATACATGGGAGGCTAAATCTTTATTATATCTTCGATGAAGTACTTTGCTACTATGTTTACTGTGCCTTATTGTTACTGGAATTGCCTCAATCCAAGGATTTAATTAATCTCTGTATTACCAAAACACAGATCATGAAAATCCGTGGCAACTAGAGTTAAAGTCAATCTGCAATTTAAAATGTTAGGAACTCCCATAATGTCCCCCTTTCTGATGATTTTCTTTGACAAAACAACTTAAGACCACATGTTGGGGGACTACAAAACAACACATCAGGAAGGGGTGGGGAGTTGAAGTGAATGCCATAATCCCTGAGCTTGAAGTTCAATACAACCCTAGGCATGGAGTTGCAGCACTAATCCTTGAGCAATTTCAGCACCAGTGACTAAGAAAGAATAGTCAAGAAGAGTGCTTGGTAGCTCTCAATGGCCCCGGGGGCAATTCATCTGGCCACAACCCAGTTGCCATTTTACAAAAAACACCATCCTCATACTATGCATCACAGAAATGGCCTCAGGGAGCAAAAGGGCTTGAAAGAGTTAGTTAATAAGTAGTCATGAACTATCTACTTACCTTTGCCAGGAACTTGACAGGCTCCAGTGGCACAATCTACAGGTTGGTAAAGGAAGCACAAAAATGAAAAGATGTACAAGATGATGTACAGGGCTACTCCCCCAGTAATTCCCAGTCCATTTTCATAAGAAGAAGCATCTGTAAACGTGAGATCAGGCTCTTCCAGGGGAATGTGTGTGGAGGTGAGGCAGTGATTGATCAGTTATGTGGTACCTCATCCTTCTTCAGGAGTTCTGGAAGGAGTAACTGGATTTATGATATGAGTGGAGCGATTGGGTCAGGCAAAAGTTTTGCCTAATAAGTAGCCACCCTGCCAGTGTGGGGAATAGGATTGAGTCTTATACTGGGAATAAAAAAGGCAGCAACAGAAAGAACAAGGGGTTGGGTTCTTTTTACAAGCTCAGCAGTGACTCCACTACACTTTGCTCCACTAGCACAAGTACTAACAAAGAGCTCTCTGATGGGGCTCCAACTTCTGAATGAAGACTCTTGATGTAATCCCTCTCTGTACTTGCACAAAACAGGGAGGGGAGGAGGAGGCTTGTCTTATTTGAGACTCCCAAAGTTGGTAAGGTAGCCATCATCATTTCAGGGGCCTCTAACCATATAAGATGGGATATAAGGCAAACTATAACTTCAAAGGGGAGATCTGGCAGTCCTTTCTGCAAAAAGAGTCTTCTTCACCAGCACCTTGTGTAGGAGAGGCAAACAATTAGTTAACAACATATTGGGTCAAAGTTGTGGTGGTATACATCTTGTGGATATGCACATCTTGTAGTTCCTTGAAAACAATTCTGCAAATAGAATAGGAGATTCACGATAATCTTGGAGCAACCTGCTTCGAGTTAGAAAACAAAAAAGGTACTGTGAATGAGTCTAATAGAACTCTAACAACAACAACAACAAAAAAAAAAACAGGACACAAGTCAAAGAGAATATTCTTTCATACTGTGAGGGATATTGATGATAATAGAAACAGCACTCAGAACCAGGGAGGCTGTCAGGATGATGAAATTGATAGCCCTCAGATGCTAGACTAAACATATAAATACAGGCCTTTCTCATTGACAGTACACAGCTATCCCTATCACCCCAAAATAGATCTAATCCTTTTATGAGTTTTTGAATAGTCTCTAAACTGATATATTGTTGCACACAAGGGGGAAATCTCTCTTTAATCTGCAACAACACAGGATTGGCTCATGAAGTATAAGTTATATAACATGGAAGTAAAGTAGACACCAGAGGTGACAGAAATTTCTTGGATTCCTGTAGAGAACCAAAGTATTTGTTCTTCTGGATCACAATAAATAGCTATAAATTTATATAATAGTAACAAATAATTATGAAAACAAAGGTACAATAACTAGAAATTAAGGCATTCAGGTCACTTTTTCTGAGACAGCTATTATTCTTTTAGACCTTACCATTAGAAAGCCTTTAGGAGGAGGTTACTTAACAGCAATTATCATTGCAATTATTTATCCTTTTATAAGAAAAACATATTGGGATAACCCTTGTTTTCTAAATTTCCCTTTCTGATCCCAGTCTTTTCTACTTTATTTTTGAATCACCTGATAAACTCATTAATAGTTTTTCCACTCTAACTGGGGCAGAATTTATAAAATTGCTGATTTACTAACATAAGATGAAGCAATTTAACTTTTCTTACTTTCTGGATTCAGCTAAACAAATTTCTAGATGAGAGCAAACAAATGAATACAGGAAAAAAAAATCACAATGTTCATCTAAATTTTTAGTTAAGTGCCATGGAATTTCTCCCAATTTATTAGTTGTTGGGCTGACTAATCTAAAATATAATAGTTATTTGTTTCTTCGAATATTCCCCAGTCACTCTCATTGTTCTAATCCCAGTGAGACCACATGGTCCTAACTTCACCACACAGGATAGGACTTTCTTATCCTTTTTGAGAAAAGGTATCTAATAATTGATACCCTTCTAAGTAAGATTGTGTCTCCTCATGTACTTGATGATAAGGGCTAGGTCCATTTTAAAGGGTAGAGTGGATTATTGTCATTATACAGTGTTTCCTGATGAAAAGGGAATGTGTACTTTCTTCTGCTCATTCGCTACAAAAAGGGCTAGTAAGAATGCCATAGTTATTTTTTTTTCTGAGACATCTAGATTATATGGCGATAGTCCTGTAGTTCAGATAGGATATGCTAATAGAATTAGTAATGAGGATCAGTCTCTGTTTGAAAGTTCTGGCCAATCTATTAGCCTAAGTTCTAGATCTCCCAAGTCTGGATTTTAGCATGCACAACTGAAAAGGTTCCGTATTCTCTTAAATTCAATCTAGACATATTTCTTTACCACAGTTATCTACAAAGAGAGTCTAGCCTAAGTTTTCCTTCAAGTTTTAGACATTGCTGGTTTTCCTTTATCTTACAACAGGTCACCTAATGGGTAAGGCAGCAGGAGGCTTACTTGTCCAGATCCAATAATGATACCATTATGCCTTGACCATCCTGTTTCTTGTTGACTTGATACTGAGTCAAGACCACTGCCTTTGTCCTTTTCTAGTCCTATTCCTGTGTTTTCCTGCACAAATGATTAAATTAATTTTGGATTGAAGACCTGTTTCCCTTTATCCTATCTGAGTTTGGGGAGACAACTGAACACTTCATGGCTGAATGAGTGCTGAGGATTTATGCCAACCTATAATTGGATAAAGGTTGGAATGCCTACCCTAGTGCCCACTGCAGAATTAGAGTAGGCATGTGAGCAAAGGGTAGTATGAGAATCATCAAATTGTCAAGAAGAAATGCTTTTTCAGGCCTGAAATTTGTGGTCAATGACACAAATGAAGGAAAATAAAAGTAGTTTATTAACACATCAAGGGAGCAGGCAATTAAAGGAGAATAGAATTGTTATAGAGACTAATAAATAATTTCTACCTAAGGACAAGATTGGTAGATAAGAATATTCTCATATCTAACTACAAATGCAGAAAGATTTTTTTAAGACTGTCTTTTCCTAGGCTGGCTATGTATTGAAATTCAAAGATAAAAGTCATTCAGGGTGATTTTTTACCCAAGATCATAGCACTACCAAGTTTCTGAAGATGAATTCAAAGTAAGATCTTCCTGCCTTGTGCCACCCAGTTGGCTCATAAATAAAGATTAGACAAAAAATAACTTAGATCACTTCCAGCTCTAGATTTTTAATTCTAAAATGAATTCCTTTGCTTAAGTAATTCAAATCCAATATGCTAGTATGATTTTACTCAGGTAACTGTAATAAGGTTGTAAGTGATAAACTATATTTGTATACAAACCAAAACCTATTTCAAATTGTTTGAATATTCACAGCAAGGTGAATGGAGGTAGCAGTTAAACTGGACTTCCATGACTGGGTAGAATTAATGAGTGTCTTAAAAAGCTGTTTGTGGTGAAGAAATAAAATACTTTAATAATTTTGTCAATATAGGAACAGAAGAGGGAGGTTGTCATCGTATATTCTTTATTAGCGATGAAGCTAAAATCCAAATGATATCCAATTCACTTTATTAATACTGAAATCATTGTAGCTTCTCCAAAATGACATTCATCATACCAAAAAAGCTACATAGAGATTGTAAAATTGAAACAATTACAAGCACTTACAAGCATTTATCATAAATATTTATGTGTTTAAAATAGCAGACCTTCATTACCTCAGGCTCAGATTATTCCAGTAGGTCATTGCCACATCTGTAATTGTTCACAATAAAACAAAAAAATTAATCACACCATAAAAAGTTACTAAGGTGACAGAAATACTCAAGACAGAAAAAACTGCAGGCAAGAACAAAGCAGTAATTCATATGCTATGAAATTACTGTCAGGATCACACAAGAATTCTGAACAAAAATTGAACCAGAAGGGACTAAAACTTAATACTTTAATCTTACAGGGGACAAATATGCAACTGTGATGGACTTCTAAGCATTTAAATCATAGAAATGATAGAAAATTTAAAGTTAATGAAAATAGTGAGATAACATCAAAAATTTTAAAATTTTTATATTTCTAAACACTTTCATCAAAAGAAAAAGAGCAGATTAACAGTCAAGTGATAAGATTCAAAATGTAATTTGTTTTTTTTTTTTTTTTTACATAGCTAGTAGTGAAAATTTGTTTTATTTGACAGTGGAATTTGTTTTAATTGCCCTATCAAGAGGGTAATCAGATATGGGAGGAAGATAAAGCAGGAGGATTTTTCTTGAAGAACACAAGAAATATAACAATAAGAAACATACCCAAACTTCTGGAATGAAACCAAAGCAATCATTAGGACATATAAATCAACAAAAGAAAAAGAATGAATCGAGGAATTGAGCAGAAGGCAAATCTATAAAAGCAACAAATCATAAAAGCACAAGTAAATACTATTTCTGAAAATTAAAAAAATTTGAAAGCAAAAACTACCATATTGAGAAAACTGAAATAGGAAAAAAGCTGAAAATGATCATGAGTGAAGACAATTTAAATCAGTAAAGTTATTAAAACTATTTTCCCTACTTTCAATTTGCAAGTCTAAATCTTTAAATGTAACAGTTAATGAAATGGATAAATATCTGCAAAATTTAAATAATCCAATATCAGAAAAATTAGGTGAACAAGTCATATATGAATTCTCAGAAAATTCCTTGCAGTGAGTAAACTCCCTCTGCTGTTAAAGCTTGGTAACTGTTCTGCTTATTGTCTTCAAGAATTGCTTTTATTAAATGTCTTAGTTTTCTTAATTGTTATTTATATTGTACTAAGAAAACTAGAGTCTACAACTAAAAAACTACTAGAAACAATTCACAACTTTAGCAAAGTTGCAGGATACAAAATAAATCCACATAAATCATCAGCATTTTTATATATTACCAATAAAGTTCAGCAGCAAGGGATACAAAAAGAAATTCCATTCAAAATAACTGTTGATAGTATAAAATATTTGGGAATTTATCTGCCAAGGGATAGTCAGGAACTATATGAACTAAACTACAAAACACTTTCCACACAAATAAAATCAGACCTACTCAATTGGAAAAACTTAAAATGCTCATGGGTAGGCCGAGTGAATATAATAAAAATGACAATACTACCCAAACTAATTTACTTATTTAGTGCCATACCAATCAAACTCCCAAGAAATTATCTTACAGATTTAGAAAAAATAGTAGCAAAGTTCATTTGGAAGAACAAAAGGTCAAGAATTTCAAGGGGATTAATGAAAAAAAAGGCTGACAATGGTGGACTTGCTGTACCAGATCTAAAACTATATTACAAAGCAGCGGTCATCAAAACCATTTGGTACTGGCTAAGAAATAGAGTAGTCGATCAGTGGAATAGGATAGAATCACAAGACAAACTAGGCAATAACTATAGCAATTTAGTCTTTGATAAACCCAAAGACCCCAGCTTTTGGGATACTCACTATTTGGCAAAAACTGCTGGGAAAATTGGAAACTAGTATGGAAGAAATTAAGGCTTGACCCACACCTAACACCACATACCAAGATAAGATATAAACGGGTTCATGATCTGGATATAAAGAGTGATACTATAAGTAAATTAGAGGAACGTAATATAGTTTACCTCTCAGATCTATGGAGATAGAATAAATTTATGTCCAAAGAAGTTTATATGATTATATTTATATTATATGATTATATTAAGTTAAAAAGTTTCTGTACTAACAAAACTAATGCAGACAAGATTAGGAGGGAAGCATCAAATTGGGAAATCATCTTTACATTTAAGGGTTCTGATAAAGGTCTCATCTCTAAAATATATAGAGAATTGTCTCATATTTATAAAAATTCAAGCCATTCTCCAATCAGTAAATGGTCAAAGGATATAAACGGACAATTTTCAGAGGATGAAATTAAAACTATTTATAGTCATATGAAAAGGTGCTCCAAATCACTATTGATCAGAGAAATGCAAATCAAGACAACCCTGAACTACCACTACACACCTGTCAGATTGGCTAAAATGACAGGAAAAGTTAATGATGAATGTTGGAGGGGATGTGGGAGGGCTGGGACACTGATGCATTGTTGGTGGAGCTGTGAACGGATACAGCCATTCTGGAGAGCAATTTGGAGCTATGCTCAAAAAGTTATCAAACTGTGCATACCCTTTGACCCAGCAGTGTTCCTATTGGGCTTATATCCCAAAGAAATCATAAAGGAAGGAAAGGGCCCCACATGTGCAAGAATGTTTGTGGCAGCCCTTTTTGTAGTGGCTAGAAACTGGAAATTGAATAGATGCCCTTCAATTGGAGAATGGCTGAATAAATTATGGTATATGAGTATTATGGAATATTATTATTCTGTAAGAAACGACCAGCAGGATGATTTCAGAGAGGCCTGGAGAGACTTGCATGAACTGATGCTGAGTGAAATGAGCAGAACCAGGAGATCATTATACACGGCAACAACAGTACTATATGACGATCAATTCTGATGGACATGGCTCTCTTCAACAATGAAATGTTTCAAACCACCTCCAATTGTTTACTGAAGAAAGCCATGTACACCCAGAGAGAGGGATGTGAAATGTGGACCACAACATAACATTCTCATACTCCTTGATTGATGTTTGCTTACATTGTGTTTCCTTTATCTGATATATCTTTTGTGTAGATAAGATTTTTCTTGCACAACAATGATAAGTTTGGAAATATGTATACATATATTCGATTTGCCAATATTTTAACATAATTAACATGTAGTGGATATCCTGCCATCTAGGGGAGGGGTGGGGAGTTGGGGGAAAAATTTGTAACAGAAAGCTATGTAAGGGTTAGTGTTGAAGAATTACCCACACATATATTATGCAAATAAAATTTAAAAAAAAAAGAAAACTAGAGTCTAGCTTTAATACTGTTAAATTCTACTTTAGTGTAATTGGGAGCCATTTTGATATTCTTTAAAGGATAGATTTTATTTGTGATAGAACAATCTTTTGTGGTAGATCAAGGTCAGCATATTCCTGAAGAGAAAAATTTTAATTATGAATCATATGTTACACCATCCATATAATAGAATTTTCTTAAATGGCATTCTTTATTCTCTTCTTTCTCTTAGCCTCTTCAAATACTAAGCAAAGCACTAGAGTTTGAATCAGTAAATCATACACATCAGTGAATTAGTCAATTTAACTTCAAGTGCAAAACACTAATTTGTCTGATATTAATAAAGTCTCTTGCAAATGCCATAGTCTTTTCCTCTAAAACAAGAGAATTAAATATGCACAAAAACATATAACAGTGCTGTTGCAAATCAGAGAGCAAATTTCAAAGTGCTGTATTCCTGACCCCTACCTAAATACATGGTTCATACTAGGCAATTAATAAATGTTTGTTGAATGCATGAATTATTGAAACTTCTTCTTCTCATTCTCCTTCCATGTACTTTCTCTCTCTCTCTCTCTCTCTCTCTCTCTCTCTCTCTCTCTCTCTCT